>RYFJ01001392.1:0-158118 GCA_003991445.1 Oryza meyeriana var. granulata
AAGAGAGAGTCTTGTTGTAGGGTACGTAAAGTGAGCAGGACTCTGGTTTGGTTTCGCTGACTTTTTTCGATTCGGAGCTTAAAGCGATGGCGGACGTCATATCCCGAGTAAGGGCTGGATGGCTTGTTACGGAGGATTGGGCTTGGTTTTGGCGGGTAGCGTTGTAGTGGAGCGGAGGCCGCTCGTGTTCATCCTCAGTTGGCGCGTTTCATCCTTTCGCGCTCCTCGGCGGGCAGTTTGGTGTGGCGAGATTCGCGTTGTTTCACATCGGCAGGTCTTGATTGGGCGCGTCGTATTGGCGACTGCCAGGTGTCGTAGTTGGTTATTGCGACCATTGTTTGGTGGGACTCTTAGCACTGCGGTGGAGCCGGCGCGACGTGCGCTGATGCGATGACTCGCGTGGCAGACGTCGATGGGTCGTTATGTGAGTGTTGCTGACTGTTTTGCTACTGGCGCGGCAGCAGTATCATCGCCTTGTCTTGGCGATAGTTGGTGGGCTGATGACGCAAAGCTGGAGCATGTCAGCAGAGTTGCGGGCGGCATGAGTTCTGTTGTGGCGTGGCAAAGACGTGTGGTGCCGACTTTGGTTTGGAGGATCTGCTGGTGGGCGCTGTCGCTGTCGTAGCCGTCATTGCGAGTTGGGGTTTGGCTCCTTGTTGTTGTAGTCGGGCGCTTCTGTGTCTCTTGCGTCGGGACCTCGAAGGTGGCGTTCGAAGCATGAAGACTGCGGGGGGGAGGAAGCTTGCCAGGTGGAGTGAGTTGGGCTCGAAACGCTATCGGACTTTTGGTGTGGACTCGAGTAGTTTCGGATAGTTTAGGACGACTCGAACTCTTAGATCAATTGAAACGGTTATGACGTGTCCAAACTGAATTGCTGGAGGTCGGATCTGCTCGCGCGGTTGTAGATCCAAGCGTGCCGACTCCGTACGGGAGATTGACGATCTTCCTCTCGGATAAACCAGTGGCTCAAGGCCTAGCGCGAGTCGGACGCCGAATGGAGAGAGTTGTCCCGATGTCCGCGATGTTGGGGACTGTGTATAGATCGTGAAGGAGATGGCGGACGTCTGGGTGACTGGCGAACGCGGTTGGCTCTCGGGCTGGCGAGATCGGAATCTGCTTTTAGCCATGGAAAGATTGCCGAGTTGATCGGCGACGAAATCAAGACTACGAAGGTGATGGTGTTCATTGGAGAACTTGTAGCTTGATCCGTTTGATAGCTATGCTTGTTGATGAAGAATTCGGTCCCCTACTGGGCGGCCTTGTCGATGTTTTTCCAGGGGCATACTTTTATGGGGCTACTGCAAACCTGGAATTCGGTGGATGGCAGAGGAAACAAGAGCTTATACCTGGTTCAGGCCTTCGTCGTGGGTAATACCTCGTACAGTTGAGGTGTATTTCGAGGTTGGTTTTTGCGGATATGATCTTGCCTGTCATGGGGCCCTGTCCCTTTTATATACTAGGGGAAGGGGTACGCAAGGATCCGTCGGATCGACCAAGGGACTTCTTCTTAGAGATAGATCTATCGACTAAGCTAGTTTCTTATTTATACAAGGCACAGCCTGCGGGTGTATATTATTCTAATTACATGGTCTGGCATCTTATCCGAGTGGCCATGTGCTGGTAATGAGTACCGGGGCCATGGCTTCACCAGCTCAGTTCTCATTCCAGTCATTGAAGATGGGCTCCTGTAGCCAGAATTACAAAGGATATTCCTGTTCCATTCAAAATAATCCTTTTTCTTTCGCGAAATCCAAAACCTTAAAATTCATATATTTTCAACGTACTCCCGTTGACGTTCAAGGTTCTAATTTTTTCTAAAATGAGATCTACTTATGGAATATTGTTATTAATAATAGTATATTATTTCTAGGGTTTTTGTATGTTTTTTCGTCATTTCGCGGCGGTAGTCGACACGTGGAAATCTTCTCGGACGTCGGATTTTCAGAAGTTGAAGATGAAGTCTGAGGCAAGTATCCTTTTTGATATTGCTAAATTAATATTTTGTTTGCAAATTGCCTTGCTAGTGTGCACAAATAAATTGATCGGCCTGGTTTGGCGTGTGACGACGGACGCTGTCAGTAGTTGCATAATGTAGTTTGTTACACCATTCTTGTCCCTTCCACTGTGGTACCTCGGTGCCGTGCTCTCTGAGCATTGGATTCCGGATGGTTTCCATCATAACCAATTGTTTGTCGCTTCTGGGAAAATAAGGTTTCAAACCCCGACTGCGATGTCGCGAGATTGCAAAACAAAATTATTTGATGAAATTCCATGGTGGCAAAAGTGATGCTGTGTTGGTGGCTTGTATTCACCTATTAAGGATGATTCTTGGGAATTATCGAGCATCTCAGACAGTGCGACACACGGGTGAATGGGACCCCTGGTGAGTAACTATGTGTTCCAGGATGGTTTTGTGCTCTATATGTGGAAGCGGATTGGTGCGGAGGATATACCCCAGTCTGAGTACGGAAGCGAGTTCTGGTATTGGTCGAGAGGACCTTTTATAGGGCAGCGTGCTATCTGGGAAGGCTTTGGGGGCCCTGTTGCGAACCTTCCCCACTGAAGTGCGGAGTAGTAGCGTGTGTGGGTAGGCGTGCAACTTTGCAAAGGTCTTACAACTGTTGACACAGCCGGCCCACGGTTACGGGGCAATGTGAGGTGATTCTCTAGGTGATTTGTTTGCAGTGTTTGCGAAAGTTATTTTGTATGGGAATGTTAAGAATCGCCTTATGCTGATGGCATGACCTGTGTGGGTTAAAACGGGGCTATATGAAGCGGGATTCGTATGGCTCATAGATAGGGTTCCCTAGTGGGAGCAGTTTGTGAATGAGTTGAGTTATGAATGGCTGAGGAGGCCTGAGATAATTTGAAATGGCTCGGGAGCCTGAGATGAGTAGAGATGATGGGTCTGGATAGGAGAAGTGAAAGATGAGAAATACGTGCCTAGTGTGGGACGAAATTGAAAATAAGTAATAGATGAGTATACGTGGAGTGCTTGAAGGCGGATCTGAGGCCGTGTCGTGGTTGATAGGTATAGATACCTGAGATCAATTAAAACTGTTTCGTTGCTTTCGAGTTGTTGAAGATCGATATGGATGAGGCATGAGCGATCTCACTGCACATGAGACAACACACTTAGGTTTTTGAAATATTTTAGGAGATGACGACCTGCAGGTGGTGAGGGAGCGGCGGGAGGTTGACGAGCTGAAGGCCGGTCGATTATAGCAGGGGCGAAGGCCAAGTGGCTGAGCGCGGACCAGTGGAAGCGAGAGAGGAAAGACGGAGTGTGCGAGGCCGGTGGACGGGGCAGGCAGGAACGGAGCGGGCGCGGCCTGGAGAAGCAAAAAAGAAAGGTGAAAAGAGAAAGGAAAATGGAAAAGGAATCCAGAGGTTTTTTAATTTGCTATGCCATTTTGATTTATTATAAATATTCCATTGTAAATTCCATAACCATCCAGTTTGGTGTATTTGGCAAGGGGATACAAAATATCCCAGCATAGAATGGATTTGTTATTTTGTATTTTATCATTATTAAATTCCATAATTAATTAAATAATTTCTTGGGAATTTTCTTTAATATATTTTATGTGGCTCATTAAGGGGTAAACTCAGGTGTGACAAACTAAACCCTTAAATAGAATCTCGTCTCGAGATTGGAGAGCTGGGAGGGTGGGAGGCGCAATTCAATTCATCCTTCGCTCCAAGTGGGCTTCCCTCTGATGATGGCTCACTGTACCTTGCGAATCTGATCACCTGCTCCTGGTGTTCTCGCTAATCTCCAAAATTAGATGGTCTCTCCACATAGTGAGGTCTTTTGGTTTCATTGATTCTAGTGGTTCTTCTGCCGATAGTTCAGAATTTCTTTAATTGGGACCGTGGAGACTTATGTATGCTTGCATGTGGGAGATCAGTTGATAACAACTTCGCCTTGGACTAGGACTCTGGTAGGGTCCACGAAGCACGTGCTAGTTTCTTTCGTTTGGCAACTATGTTCACGCTCAGACTGGGGTGCAGAGGTAACGTAGTTCTTCTTCAAAAATTAGACTTGCGATGGTTGTCGGGATAATCTTCTGTCTCGACAGGGCCGTTTCAATCTTCTGGAGTGAGGCCTTTCTCTCGGTTCCTTTGAGGAAATTGTCCAAATAATAACGGTTCACGTCTGATACTAGAATGAGGTGTCTACGAAAATTTCCAGCGGATACAGGCTTCAAAGGCATTTGCAAGCTGCTGGTAGCTGTGTTGTATGAGAATCCGAGGGACTTGTCACGATTCACAGAAGTCTAGGCAAGGCTCTTTAGCATGTTTCTATTGATTGATATCTTTCAGTTTGCCGTTATTGTGGATGTCATGATTTGTGCAGAATTACGGGTTCTAGTTCTTCTTTGTAGCTTTGTAGAATTGGAGGTGACTGGATTCCTCGACCGATACAATCTTTTGGGTTCCCGTGTAACACATTATGTGGACATGTAGAGTTCTGCAGCCTCTGCCGAGTTAGGTCATATGTAGAAATGAAATGGGCGCTGGTGGTGGTCAGATCATAGATCGAATCGTCCTAAGGATGTTCGGGCCATTGATGAGTCATCCGATTTTCCATTTCAACTCTGGGACCATTAGGCGGTTGTAGAGTCTGGGGTTCTGGTTCTCTTTGCCATTGGCAATGTACAAGTCTTTACGATTCTGCTATTTGCTTCTCATGCTGTCACCAAACTTTGTCTTGAGGTCTTGGTAAATTTTAAGTATTTTGGGATGATGGAATTGGTGTTCATGGAGCTCCCGGAGTATCAGATCTTGGTTTCTTGTTTTCTGGGACCATAATGTTTCCAGGCTTTGTGTCATGTAGATCTTATTGCAGTTCGATGAGGTAAGCACAAAATCTTCATCAAACTGAACACTGTAGCAATTCCAAAGTCGTGTGTCAGGTATGTTGCTATGGGGAGCATATGGCGGGACGCGTAGGTGATACTCTGGCTGCTGCATCAGCAACATCCAGACCTTTGGCTGGTCATCACATACAACTGGAAAGTCTTCTGGGTCTGTAAGATAAGAATGGTGGTGCATCTACTCATTTTGAGCTCTGAAACTGCGTTCATCGGCTGTCGATCTCAAGAAGTTTCGATGAACGGGTATACTGCAAGTCCAAGAAACTCTGCCTTGTGTACTGTCTCGGGGTTTCGCAATTGAATGATTAACGTTCTCGGGTCCCAGCAACTCCTGAGCGGTGATGACGTGCCCGAGGAACAGGACTTCATTAGCAGAAGTCGCACTTGATAATTATGCATACCGTTGGATGCTCCTTACTTCGAGCACCAACCGGAGGTGGCCAATTATGTTTCTACTGACTTTGAAGTAGAGAGTGTGTCGATGAAAAACCACCAAAAATTCCAAGAACACCTTGTTCATCAGATTTATAAAGAAAGCCGGTGCGTTTGTTAGCCCAAAGGACATAACAGTGCACTCGTAAGCCTACTGAGTGGTGAAGGCTGTCTTCAGAATGTCCTCTTCTCGGATTCTCAGCTGATGATATCCTGATTGCAAGTCTATCTTGGAAAAGATGGTGGCTCCCTCCAACTGATCGAAAAGGTCGTCAATCCTTGGTAGGGGATACTTGTTCTTAATTGTTATGTCGTCTAGTGCGCAGTAGTCCATGCACATCTGCTTTGTTTTGTCCATCTTTTCCACGAACATGACCAGTGCACCCCAAGGTGACGTGCTTGGTCGGATGTAGCCCTTCTGTAGTAGGTCGTCAACTTGCTTCTTGACTTTTGCCATCTCGTTCGGTGACATTTGTAGGCCTTTTGTATATTGGGGTTGTTCCCGATGCAAGATCGATTTTGAATTCGATCTCTCTTTTTGGTGGCTTTCCTGGCAAATCTTCTAGGAAAATATCTAGATACTCCCTTACTATCGGAATATCCTCCACCTTACTCTCTGGTTTCTTTCCGACTTTCGGTTGTAACTTGGTTTAAGCTTGCTTCCTGACTCTGTGGCACTGGTGACTTAAAGGTAACCATCTTTCCTTCCGGGCTGGTCACCGTAACGGTGCGGTCGGCACAGTTGATCACTCCTTTGTGCCGGGTCAACCAATCCATCCCTAGGATGATATCTAGGTCCTTGGATTCTCGGAGGATGAGATTGGCTAGAAAAAGTGATCCTTGGATTTCTATGCTCACTGAGGGACTATAGTGAGCTGTGGGCTAGGGGTGTGAACCCGCATGGGGATCTTAAGTTCCACTACCTTTATCCCATGTGTCCCCACAAATTTCATTGAGATGAATGAATGCGTTGCACCAGAATAAAAAAGTACTGTTCCAGGGATTGAGTTTATGAGAAACGTACCCAGTACCACTTCTGGTGCAACCTGTGCCTCTTCTGCAGAGATGTGTTTAACACGCCCCTTGATCACAGGTTGGTTGGCGTTGGGATTCTGGGGAGCTGTGGGCCTAGGACCCATGCACTTTGGCTTCAGGCACTTGTCAGCGAAGTGGCCCAGCTCATTACAATTGAAGCAGATGAGGGTCTTCCTTCCACTATCCTTCCTAGGCTGCCCCTACTGAGCTGCCGCCATTGGTGGGCGCGGAGTGGGGTGACGGTTCTGTTGGCTCTTGTTGCTGCTGTTGCCCCCGAATTGCCCAAGGTGGAATGGGCACTGCTGACAGACGATCATGGTGGAAGTTCCACCTTGATGCCCCAGCATCACCCTAGGTCTTTGGTACTATCCCTAGTGAGCTCTGAACTGGGCCACCTTTCTCTTGCGGTCTATCTTGTTGCGCTTATCCTCCTGGTGAATCGCCTTGTCCACCAGCTTCTCAAAATAGGGGTAGTCACTAGAGAGGAGCTGGTTGATCAGCTCATCGTCCAACCCCTCCAAGAACTTCTCCTGCCTCTCCGCATTAGCACGGACATCTTCCGGCGCATGGCGCGCCAGGCGATTAAAGTCGTAGAGGTACTCCATGACTGTCTTGTTCCCTTGCACCAACCCTCGGAATTCCCTCTTCTTTTGCGCCACGATACCTACAGGAATTTGGGATTTCCGAAAGTTGTGGCAGAATTCTGCCCAGGTGACCTCAGTTCTGGCAGTGTGGGTCATGAGGAAATTGTCCCACCAAGCAGAGGTGGGACCATGGAGCTAGTGCGTGGCAAAGGTGACCATCTTTTGGTCGTTGCATTGGAGGAGGCTGAGTTTCTTCTCGATCGACAACAGCCAGCCGTTAGCATCCATGGGGTTGGTGATGCCCGAGAATGTGGGTGGTCTGACCCTCAGGAACTCGGGCAGCTTGGACTGGAGAGCTGCAGCTGGGACGTGAGCCTGCTGGTGCTGCTGGTGCAGGTTGTTCTCCTGCATCTGTTGCATCATTATGGCCATCATCTAATTCTGGTTGGCCAGAACTTGCACCAGTGTTGGGTTCTCTGGCAGCGGGGGGTGGCACGTGGTTTGGGACCCCGTTGTTCTGCAGTGCCCCATCTTGTTGGTTGGTGGCACTAGTGTCAGTGGTAGCATGGGCTCCGGTCCTGGTGTTTACCATTTGAAGAGGGATGGAAATGGAAGGGAAGGAAGAAAACAGGCGGCTTAGAACAAGGAGTGGTAATTAAGTGGCTGAATTAAATTATCTGAAGTGCATACCTGGAAACACCACAAAAGCAGTTCAACTCCTAATTAAGGCGGTCATACCACAAGACAGATGGTATGAGCCACCAACTTACCTCAAAGCAAACATTTCTAACATTACAACTAACAAGAAAGCAAACTAAAGAAAATGATAAAAGCTAGGGACAATGCCTCTAGTGCTTTGAGCGGCTCTTGTGGTTGTCCGAGTCGTACTCCGGCTCCTGCTCGTCGCCCAACTCGTCGTCAGAGTGGCTCCTAGAACCACTCACATATCCCTCACTGCTACGCGATGACGAACTGGCCTCACTACGGGTGCGGGATCCACTGAAGGAACTGCTGTCGTTAGTGGAGGTGAAGCCCCCGTGGAGTCTGGTGCCGCCCTAGGAACGGCTATCACTCGACGACCCACTGGCTGTGCCACCTGCAGGTCCTGGACTGGGGCTGGAACTGGTGCTGGAGCTGGAGCTGGTGCTGGAGCTGGCGGTGCGGGTGGCCCGTTCCTAGGGGCCAACAAGATACACACTGGAGGAAGGGTCCTCTTCCTCGAGGTCAGGCGGATCCTAGCTCCACCTAGCAGTGGCTGGTCCTTCAGCTCTACGACCTACTTCTTCAGGCGGTCTATCTGGTTTTGGAGACCTATAATGGTCATTCTATTGGTGTCCTCCCTATCGTGGGCTGCACGCACCCAGTTGGCATGCATGTAGTCCATGGCCCACAAGGCTCACCTCATGTGGACGATGGTGGTCTCATTCTCCATGTTAGCCGGCTAGAAGGTGTTGTAGGTCTGGTAGTGTGCCCAGCTGGGTAGGTAGCCGTAGGCCATAGTGCGGAGGGTGGAGTGGTGCCTCCGGCGTAGCTCTCCAATCAGGCGGAAAGCTACCTCCCAACAGGTGTGGTCAAAAGTACGCCCGCCAACCACTATCTCCATAGCAACTAGGAGGTATTGCTCGCCTGGTAGCTCCAAGCAGACGTGGTGAGGGAGCTCGCCCTCTAGTGGCTCCACTATTTTGTACACGGGGGCATGGTTGTACCCCAAAGTGAAACTCATCATGCGGAGCTCCTCCACGAATTCTCCCATCTCGGCTTCACGCTAGTTCGGAAGGCTGTCCATCCATAGAAGGCAAGGAGGGGGAATCAATGTATGCTCAAATCCAAATAAAATAAATGATAAATGATTTAGAAATAAAACAACGATTTTATGCATGGAATAATTTTTGCATGATCAATATTAAGAAATTAACTGCACGACTTAACAAAATAAAATAATGCCGAAGTAATTTAAATAACAATTGCAAAGCGATCGAAAAATTTTGTACATGACTTAAATTAAATATTACCCTTGATTGGCCAATATTTTCCCAAATTTTGACGTAGATGACGCAACCGTCAAATAAATTCTCCATCCTAGACTTGACTTGACTCAAAAATTTCCAACAAATAAAGGCCAAGATTTTATCCCAAACCGAGAAATAATCCCCAAATTTTCCTGAAACAACTCCAAATGCAGAAGGCATATGCAGATGAGAAGTTTTAGAGGGCTCTTAGGGTTTCCATCTGGCTGATCCTACGGTCAAGTTCGGCTCTGATACCAACTTGTCATGCCCAAAAATTCTCAACCAGAATTCCGAATATTCATGTGTATTAAATCCCTGTCCAGGAAAGCCAGGGTACACAAATACCAAGTTGCCATACAGAGTACGTCTTACAAACAGAATAAAATTATTTTACATAAATGCAGCGGGAAAAGATAAATAAACTTATAAACAACTAAGACGTGTAGAGGCTTCCACTCCACAGGCAGCTTGATGGCCGATCCAGCCTACTCCTCCTGACGATCCTCGTCGAAGAAGAACTCCATTTCTGAGAGGGGGAAAGGGAGCAAGACTGAGTACCACCCATAGTACTAAACAAGTCACACCCGCAACTATGCACAATGCACGGGAGACACAAAGATAGGCTCTGGGTCCATTTGCGTAAAAGCATTTTGCAAACAATAGTGGTTCACAAACGAATGAAAAGGTTATTTAATCAAGCAGTATTAATCCATCACTGATCAACGCTACACCACGTTGACCAGGCCCAACCAACCATCATATCCCTACAGCATATTTAAATCAAGTTATTAAGGTGAGACTAATCATGGTTAGTCTTGACCAATCGCCCATAATGCCACGCCCAGAAATTCACCAGAATTTCCATAGCTAATTTGTGCAATAAATCCTTGTCTAGGAATCAGCCGAGGTACACAAATTGACAATTTGATGAACATAACCAAATACAAAATAATGATAAATGCTTACAACAGAGGCACTTAGTCCTCACACAGAAGAAAACAGCAGCGGAACGGCAACTAGCGTAACTTCAGCTCCAAGCCACAGGCAGCTCAACTGGGGTATAAGCCAAACACCATCTTCTCCATGCAAAGCTTCACTCTAAAGATTGCAATAATGCAAGACTGAGTACCACCCACCGTACTCAATAAGCCACACTAGGAAATGAAATGTAATGAAACATGATACCAAAGGAATGGCATAGTATGGTTCATTTGCATAAAACAGCATTTAAAACATTTGCATTTAAAATCATTGAAAACCGTATAGTTTAATTAATATCAACATTAAATCCATCTCTGAACAACGCTCCAACGCAGTTCAGGCCCAAACCATTACTCTCCAAACAGGAGCCATCAAATTCCATCATTTATTTCCATTAATGAGTAGTGTGGGACTAATCACAGAAAACATTGCTAGGCCCGCTCATTAACCACGAGCACGGCTATTCGAATAGTTTTACTCTGGCCAGAGGTGTACCAATTTACCCACAAGACACAATCTCAACATCATGTCAGCCATGCGTCGCAATACTCGAAAGTACCCGAATAGAGATTGTGATAGGACCCTCCATGTAACCCGCACAGCAAGGGAGCCACCCACTGGACCACCAGTCTCTGGTAGGATTGATCACATACCTCGGCTGGGAGATGGCCCAACGCCCAAGACATGGACTTATTGACGCAGCCATGGTGGTCTTATTGACACAGCCACAACACACCATGGTGGACCCTGGTTGAACGTACTACACTTTCGTTCCCACTATTACCCATACTAGCTTGTGGTTAGCACGAGTATTGCTTCGCAACGGGTAGTCCGCGAACTGGTCCTTAACTGTCATGAGCACCGCTAGCAACATTCCAACCTAGTGCTCACAACCCACCATTCATCCATATTTTAGTTGATACCATTAATTAACCAGCCACGACTCACTGTCGTGAAAATATAGCCAGTATCCATTAATTAATCAAAATGAATGAATAATTTCCCACATAAAATGTCACTATAGTTTCTAGGCATGGCTAAGCAACTCCTAACTAATCTAGCCAGATAAATAATTAACATCCAGCTAATCAATATTATTACCCGGGGTATCAAGGTATAGGAATCAATATCGACATGGCCATAATAATCAAGGATCATAGGATAGTAAATAAATACCCATATAATGACATTCAAAAACATTTCATGCAATAACTTTAAAATAAAATAGATTTCACAAATGGGATCAATATACTTGAAGGACCGAAACAGGCGACCAGAGGGGGGGGGGGTGAATGGGAGCCTATAAAAATTTCTTTCAAAAAGAAACTCGGCCTATGTCCCAAATTTCAACCCAACGCCCCTCTCAATCAATCGTCAAGATTACTTACCCCAACTAGTGGTGTAATAATCTTAGGAACGATTAAACAAGTTCTCCAAGCCGGCAGAAGCAAAAATAATTAAGACAGCTCAAAACTGCCCTGTAAAGAATTCCTCAAACACCTTGCGTGCAGTAGCGACAACAGCAGCTTGCTGGTGGCCGGCAAATAGCAGGTGCTGAACTCCCGTCCTGGCGTGCTCGACCAGCAGCAGCAGGGAACGGCAACGACACCCAGCGAACAGCAGAAACTTGACTCCGCGACGGCGCGCGTGAGGTCACTGGCAGCAGACAGTAGGAAAAGTAGATGCAAACAAAAAGAACAGAAAAGTAGATGCAAACAAAAAAGAACAATTCACCAAGATGAATGATTAACTCCAGTAATTGTTCTACAGAACTGCATCTAGCCTCCGCCCGATCGTCCTCCCTCTCTTGATTGGAGAGATCAATAAAAATCTCTCTCTAGACTTGAAGACCTAGGCTAGATCGAGAGAGAAGGTGTGTTCCCTAGAACCCTAGGCACGGGTACTGTTCACGTGAACAGTAGCTCGCCCCAAAAATCCCAAAAAGCCCCACCTCTCTCAACCCTAGGTGCCACATATTTATATCTCCAAAAAGGTGGCCCACCTAAATTACAAAACTGTCATTACGCGACTTAAACGACACGTAATGGCATGATAATCATATCCAATCAATCACATCCTCCATGTCAAATTCCGCGATGTTCGCGATCCCTCCATCTCCACGATGTGATCCTCGCGATGTCGCCGCACGACCATCCGAAATCATATCGCGATCGCCGGAAATTTCCATCTTCGGCCACGCCCGCCGCACGAGCGTCCCGGTACATCCTTGGTTTTATGGCTCAACCAAGAAACCGTCCACTGACGTCCTCCCGCCGTGTAGCCAGATACAGTAGACGTACACCGCACAATCTCCGTCCCTCGAACGCGAGCGTCGAACCACCCTTCACCGCCCCGCGGTTCATCAGCATGGCATCCTATCCCCGTTCTTCACAGATTGCCGCATGATTAGTCTCCACCTGTCACCTGCAACCACAGCCTGCCAAGAGACACGTCACACGCACACCGTGTTGTCAATCGCTCATCACAAGGCACTAGCCCCACGGGCATCTCAATACTCAATGAGATTGTCGTGCGACTTGCCTTGCAATCACAAAAGTCTTCCAATAACCTTCCGCAAATCTTCCGAACTATTCCGACTCCACGATCTTCGGAAACGGCGAAATATACGTAACTACACGCAAAACGATAATAAATCCTAAACAAGTAAAAATACATAAACAAGTAAATTATAATTTTAGATGAATTTAGGAAGAAGAACGGGTCGATTCGGACTTCAGACAGAAATGAATTGAATTCAGAAATAATCCAAAAAGAATTGTAAAAGAATATTCTCGAGAATATTCTCTCGGAAATTAATTAATAGAGGAATTATTTTTGGAGGGATAATTGAGTGGGACCCAATGTCATGGACACAAATCATGTGGACTAGGTCCGTGGACTAGGGAACAGAGCGGTTGACTAGGATGCCACGTGGCAGGAAGGGTGAGATGTTAACTAATGTGGTTGATGACAGGGCACATAGGGCTGACGTGGCATAGCCGAGAGATTAAAGAGACCCAACGGTTTGGATCCAACCTATGTATTGAACGGCCGAGATTTATTTGGGATCTTTGTGTAGATTGGATAGCCTGGATCATCTTCATATCATCGGACAGCCAAGGTTCATCGGGATACTGTGTTCTGGGCTCGCTGGCAGTATCGCCAAGAAGAGGAGGCCGGTGGGACCCGCAAGATGTTGACATAGTGAGGAGTGGCTGGTGGGACCTCCGGTCAGAGGGTCCCGGCCAGGCAAAGCAGGGGCCTGGCAAGCACGCCGGGCCACGGCACAGTGTAGCAACGCTGAAAGGATGAAGCGGCGCCCGGAATTGGGATGCGGATGACGACGATGAAGCCGAGGTGGGTGCGGCAAGATGGCCTTGCTGCTGGTGCGGTGACCAATCGGCGGCGCACAGCAAGTAGATGAGGACGCGACGGGCGTCGCTGTAGATGGTGGCGATGATGCCGGGTAGGGAGCAGCTGTATCGGGAGGAACAGAGAGAGAGAGGATCCAGGGGTAGGAGAAGATGGAGGCTGGGCTAATGTGCTCACCGGCGACGGCGACGACTGGGCACAGCGGCATCCACGATTAGGGAGCAGAGCAGGCACAGTGGCGCTAGGAGTCAAGCGACGGCGATGCCGACGGTCAGAGGAGGAGGCGGCGGCTTCGGCTCACCGGCTGTGGACGAAGGACGATGACGATGGCGGCGGCGGAGGATGGCTTCATGCAGGGGCGGCGGCAGGCAGCAAAACCGATGAAGAGCGAATGGCGACGGCAGCTGGAGGAGGACGGCAGCTCGACGGCGACGATTGACGGAGACGCCAGGGACGACACGATGACGACAGGCGGCTTCCCAATCCGAGGCGTCGAAGGAGGAAAAGAAGATGGGGGCATTGGGGACGACGGGGTAGATGCTCACCGGCAACGGGCGGTAGGCGGGGATGACGACGACCACGGCGACCTCTGTCGGTGGCAAGGCAGAGACAGCCGGCAGGGCAGCGGCTGAGGCAGTTGGTGACGACGGCAACAACGCACGGGAGCAGGGGCGGCGGCGCACAGCTGCAGGGCAGCGGCGGCTGAGCGACGGCGGCGCTGGGGCAACAGCAGGAGCGACGGTTGTCGGCGAAACGGGACTGGGGGCCCCACATATCCCAGGGACGCGTGGATCTTCGGCCACGTCAGCTCCTCCGGGGCCCACATTCTGCACCGGTGACGGCCGGCTATGGCTGTTTTCTCGCTAAGTACCTAGGCACGAGCACTGCCTTGGCCCGGGTGTGCACTCCCCGGGCGAGTCGCGACGACGGCTCGCAGCCACCTCCTCGGGCCCCGTGTCCCGGGGACCTTCCCGGGCCCGGGCCTTGCCCCCCGATCCCGGGAGCACCCTCCTCGGGCCCCGCGTCCCGGGGACCTTCCTGTGCCCGGGCCTCGTCCCCCGGTCCCGGGAGCCACCTCCTCGGGCCCCGCGTCCCAGGGACCTTCCCGGGCCCGGGCCTTGCCCCACGGTCCCGGGAGCCACCTCCTCGGTCCTGGGGCATGTCCCCGGCAACATTACTAGGACTTCCCGTGCCCGGGCCTTGCCCCTCGGTCCCGAGACCCACAACTCCAGCCCCGGGTCGCGTCCCTGGGGCACATCACTGGGACTTCCCGTGCCGGGGCCTCACTCGCCGGTCTCAGGACCCACAGCTTCAGCCCCGGGTCGCGTCCCCAGGGCACATTACTGGGGCATTCCTGGGCCCGGGGTACACTCCCCGGGCCCAGTGCCCACAGCTTCGTCCCTGAGGAACTCGGCGTCTTGTGCGCGCAGAGGGCTTGACGAGCTCTCTGCCCCGGGCCCGAGCTTGACTCGACTGGACCAACTGTTCCAACCACCCGAATTAATGGCGAGGCGACGGGGCACGTCGCCCCTATTGCCCGCTCTGCCACGCGTGGACTCTCATGACGGCACCCCGTGGGCTGGCTCCCTGTGCAGTTGGAGAACTTTTGACTAAGAGGGCTTCAATTTTCCACACTCTGGCAGCGGTGGCGTGCGCTGTCACACCTTCACGACCTAGCCGCCCGCAGCAGCCGAGTGACGTGACGACAGGACATCCTGAACCAACTCCGGCGTGGCTCAGCAGGCGGCCGCGGACGTGTACGACGAGACATATCGTACCTGGAAAAGCTGTGTACTGGGCACTGTGGACTCCCCTTGGACTATGAAAGGAGGATCCATGCCAAGCAGAAAGAGGATCCCCAGTTCCAGAGGCTGGCCCATCGCCAGGTAGCCGCCGACAGCAGTGCAGGGGCCGGGAGTGCCGACCGTGCAACCTCTAGCGCGGGCTAGCCCCCCGCCCCGAAGCAGAACCAAGCCCGGAGAGCGGCGCCTTGCGCCAAGCCTCCGGCCAAGAATGGCCATGGAGACCTCCGTGACCGACTAAACCGGACGCGGTCCCATGAGGACACCCGAGTCATGTTGGAGCGACAGCGCGAACGGCGCGCGAGCGCCATCGGGCGTCCCGAGGCCTAGGCCTCCAGCTCTAATCCCCCAGGGGAAACTGTCGTCCGTCGTCTGAGCCCGCTTAGTACAGCTCAGGTTGCCTGGTGCTCTCCCCAGGCCTTCGGCAGGTGCCTTGGCCGGCCAAGTTCCGGCCTAGCTTGCCGGAGTAATATGACGGCTCCATCGACCACACGGAGTACCTGTAGATATACACCACCGCCATCCAGGCGGCCGGCGGCGATAAGAAGGTGATGGCGAACTACTTCCCCGTCACCCTTAAGGCCCAGGCTCGCTCCTGGATGATGAACCTCCCCGAGCGTTCGATCTACTCCTGGGAGAACCTCTGCCACCAGTTCGTGGCGAACTTCCAGGGTACCTTCCCGGGCCGTGGAGAGGACGGCGAGCCCTCACGTTCCGCGTCACGGTGGGACAGGAGGAAGCGCCAGAAGGACAAGGCGGCTGCCGAGAACTTTGCCTTCGCTGTTGCGGGCAGCCCCCGGGGTGACGTTGCCCACAGGGACGATGACGGCGGCAAGCGGCAAAAGGCCGCACGTGCGCCGCTGCCGCCGGCAATGGCCTGGAAGTGGTGCGCCTTCCAATAGACGGACCGGCATGACCTTATGGAGTGCCATGCCATGCAACGCTTGGCCGAGCGCATCAAGAAGTTCCAGTAGGAGCGGCAGCAGGCCAAGCCCACTCCGAATCCGGAGCAACCTGTAGGGTTCTAAGAACCCGAGAACGTCCTCGCCACCCTCGATGGCGGGGCGCACACCCGCTCCTCGTGCCGTGGCTTCAAAGCCATGAAGCGCGAGTTGCTAGCCGCGGCACCAAGCCCAGCCGTCGCCCGGAGGCTGAAGTGGTCAGACACCCAGATCACTTTCGGCCCCGAGGTCCATCCGGCCTGGGTAACCGAGGAGGGACAGCTCGCTCAGGGAGGCTCAAAAGCTGACCGGGTGCATGCCTACAATCAGCCGCTTCATCTCCAAGCTAGGGGAGCGTGCCCTCCCCCTCTTCAAGCTTCTCAGGAAGACCGGGCAGTTCACTTGGATGCATGAGGCTGATCAAGCCCTTGACGAGCTCAAGAGGTGCCTGACAGCTCCCCCTGTCCTCGTGGCACCAGCTCAAGATGAGCCCCTGTTGCTCTACATAGCGGCAACCCCGCAAGTGGTGAGCGTGGCGCTCATCGTCGAGCGCCCCTTGCCCGACAAACACACGGCCTGGGACCCACCTCTCGGGCCCGACTCTGGGGAGCCCGAACCCGGGCAGCCTCGCCAAGGCGAGTGCGAGTCTGGGGAAATGGCACTCGGAACAACTTCAACCACATTCCAGACAGGGCGCAATAACCTGGACAGCATCGCCCTGGCGAGAGCAGGTCCGGGGAGGTCGTCCCGATTCATTCCACATTCCAGATAGGGTGCGATAACCCGGACAGCATCGCCCCGGGGAGCGCGAGTCCGGGGGGTAGTCCCGATACATTCCACATCTCAGCCCGGGCCCCCGGGCCCGAGCATATTCTTGCCCGGGCCCCCGGTCCCTGGGCCATATCTGTCCCCAACCACAAGAGCTCGCACCCTCCCGAGGGAGCTGAGCCCATGCTCCTGGCCCCTGTCAGGCCGGGGTAGGGGCACACACAACAGAAGCCGGTGACGCGCCTCGCCCCGCGTCGCTCATTACCAGCAGAGCCTTAAGGGCTTTCATTAGCGTAAGGTTCAGGCCCGATCACTCCAGGTCGGGGACTTAGTCCTCCACCGTGTCCTCACACGTGCCGGAAAGAAATAAACTTTCCCCCCTGTGGGAAGGCCCCTTCCTGGTGATCGGTGTCTCCCGACTAGGCTCGGTAAGACTGGGCCAGGAGGATGGGACCCGCTTCCCAATCCCTGGCACATCGAGCATCTTCACAAATTTTATCCGTAAACACATCCTGTAAGTTGCGGTGTGCCCGGGCCTGCGCCGGATTTCTCCAGATCTCAGCGCTGGCTGGGGCCCCCATGTGTATACACTTTACTAAGCAGCATTTTTAATATCCTTCCCGGTCTCGTGCCCTTTGTCTTTTTCCGTGTGTTGCGTTCGTGGCGGTCTCACCCCCTAGGGGGCATATTCAGGCCGCGCCCGTGCGGCGGTTGGGGTTTGCGCATTATCATCAGTTCCCTACCAACGAGCTATCGTATCCCCACATGCTAAGCCTGGGGCATTGTCCAGCCACGGGGCCGTGGCGGCGCCCCAGGCCCCGGCGGCTGCGGTGTCCCGCCTGGCTAGCCTCAGGCTCGGTTTTTTCCGAAGGTAGGGGGCAAAATGCTTATGCGTAATCTTTTCCTCCGCACGGTCGCGACCGTGAGGACACCTTTGGGAGGTGGTCGATGTCACGGTTCGTAGCATGGAATGGACAAAGGAACGAGCCAAATACCCTCACAGTTCACTCGTGTGCAGATTAGACCCATCTTCGGCAGGTTTGAGTAGATTTTCCAAACCTCGACGCTGGCCGGGGGTCCCCAACTTAGGTCTTTTCCTGGCGCGAATTCTTGGACCGGTCGCTGGTAGCGCTCCTAGCCCCGGGATTGTGCTCGTGGAGCCACACCACCCTTTTCAACAACCAGATACGTAATCTTATCCCACTTTAAACATTGCTCAATTTCTATTCTTCCCCCGTTTGTATGGCCATGTGTTTCGTTCTCCTCGGCCCTAGGGGCAAAGCAGAATCTACCAGGGCCTGGCGCGAGGGCCGCTGGGTTAGCACTGCCCCAGTTGCTGAGGCCTGATGGTCGGGTCGTCGACCGCGCCCCAGGCACTGTCGATGCTCCGGGGTCTCGGGCATAACCCCCCGTCGGGCCAGCCTAGATTCCCGGGGCGGGCTGTGGTGCCCGGCCTGGCCAGCTCCTCCCCGGCCACCGCCGAGATGCCGGGTGCTTCGCTGCCTGGCGACCCCGTGCCCGGTCAAGGTCGGTTCCCAAGGGGCTCCCGGCGAGTCAAAAGGTACGAGCTTAGCACTTTGGCCATACCTAACCCACGCAGGACTCTTTTCGTATGTTCTCTCTTCTAGCAGTCTTTTCCCACGACCTCGCTGCGCTCCCCGGGCCGGCCGCGCTCGGGGGCATGGAGGGCCCGAGGGCCCGAAAGACGGCCGCGGGCGGTGTCAGAAGGGAATTGACGTCTTCCTCGGCCTCCTCGCCGGCCATCGGCTCCACGAGGTGCTCGCCGCGGATGAGGAACCCTGCCACCCTTGCAGCGGTCTCGGCCACGGCTCCCCGTGCCTCCTCGCGAACCACCACGGCTTCCTCACACGCGGTGAACTCACACTCCCGGGACGCGGAGCCCAGCCTCTTGGGCCCGGACGCGTTCCTCCCGGGAGGATATTTCCTTCTCCCACGCCTCCATCTCGGACCGGGCGCGGGAGGCCTCGTCAGCGGCAGATTTGGCGGTGGCCTCCGATTGGATGATGCGCCTCTCTGTTGCCTCGATCTCCGGCTGGCGGGTCGCCACGAAGATCTCGGTGGCGACTGTACGGGCGGTGAGCTGCTGCATCGCCATTGCGATCACTGCCCACCCACTCTCGAGGTCCGCCCGGACCCGGGCGGACTCCCGCCGCTACCGTCGGGCTGCCGCTTGCACTTGGCCGGCGGCGCTCGCCATCTGCTCCAGCACGGAGTGTAGCGTCGCTTGTCCGCGCGCCGCTCCTGTTCGCCGGGCAGCAAAAAAGTACCAGGGCCCGCTCCCCCCTCGCGGGAGGCGGCTGGTCCCTGGCATCCCCCTCTTCTTCGGCAGCAGGGACGTCAGTTGGTTCCGCGACAGGCAATCACATCTCGTCTTCTGTCAAACCAGGTGGGCCCCGCGTCCCCTCGTTTCTCAAAGACATGGCCCTGATCCTGCCCAGAGTGGGTCTTGGCCGAGCAACAGGGCCAGGGGCCACTGTCGGCGAAATGGGACTGGGGGCCCCACGTACCCCGGGGACGCGTGGATCTTCGGCCACGTCAGCTCCTCCGGGGCCCACATTCTGCACCGGTGACGGCCGGCTATGGCCGTTTTCCCACTAAGTACCTGGGCACGAGCACTGCCTTGGTCCGGGTGCGCACTCCCCGGGCGAGTCGCGACGACGGCCCGCAGCCACCTCCTCGAGCTCCGTGTCCGGGGACCTTCCTGGGCCCGGGCCTCGCCCCCCGGTCCCAGGAGCCACCTCCTCGGGCCCCGCGTCCTGGGGACCTTCCCGGGCTTGGGCCTCGCCCCATGGTCCCAGGAGCCACCTCCTCGGTCCCGAGGCATGTCCCCGGGAACATTACTGGGACTTCCCGTGCCTGGGCCTCGCCCCCTGGTCCCGGGACCCATAGCTTCAGCCCCGGGTCGCGTCCCCGGGGCACATTACTGGGGCATTCCCGGGCCCGGGGTGCGCTCCCCGGGCCTGGTGCCCACAGCTTCGTCCCCGAGGAACTCGGCGCCTTGTGCGCGCGGAGGGCTCGACGAGCTCTCTACCCCGGGCGCAAGCTTGACTCGAGCGGACCAACTGTTCCAACCACCCGCATTAATGGCGAGGCGACGGGGCGCGTCGCCCCTGTCACCCACTCTGCCACGCGTGGACTCTCATGACGGCCCCCCGTGGGCCGGCTCCCTGTGCAGTGAAAGAACTTTTGACTAAGAGGGCTTCAATTTTCCACACTCTGGCAGCGGTGGCGTGCGCTGTCACACCTTCACGACCTAGCCGCCTGCAGCAGCCGAGCGACGTGACGACAGGACATCCCGAACCAACTCCGGCGTGGCTCAGCAGGCAGCCGCGGACATGTACGACGAGACATATCGTACCTAGAAAAGCTGTGTACTGGGCACTGTGGACTCCCCTTGGACTATGAAAGGAGGATCCATGCCAGGCAGAAAGAGGATCCCCGGTTCCAGAGGCTGGCTCTCTCGCTCTCTCTTTCCCGAAGGGAGGCTTCTGGAGGTGTTCAGCTTCTAGGGAGACATAGTCCCCAAGCAAGGGTTAGCTCCTGAGAACCCCTCAAGAACACCTTGTAAGAGAAAACCACATTCGTCTCCCAGATAGAAAACACACACAGGAGTAGGGTATTACGCCTCCGCGCGGCCCAAACCTGTCTACTTCTTCTGCCTCCCTTGTGTGCCATCTCAGCCCGGGCCCCCGCTGCCCGAGCATCTATCATCTCCCAGACGCCGCAGCCATCCTGTGAACAACTCCCATGGCCAAACCTCAAAGGGGGGTCCCCAGACTCCCTGCGGTTGGAGTTAACTCCTCCGACAACGGTGGTGCACGGGAAGCGAGGCAACGGCGCGGCGCAGAGAACGGCGACGGCGCTGGGAGCAGAAGAGACAGCGGCGGCTGCAGAAGCAGAGCAGGGCGGTGGCTAGGGCACCAAGGAAGCGGCGGCTGGCTTTATAGGGGAGAAGATTCCGGGGCAGCATGGGCGATGGCGCTTGCGGATTTGGCGGCGACGGGTGCGGGGAGGAGGTGCAGGGGGTGGCGCTGGGTAGAGATTGGGCGCAGGCCGGCACGGTGGAGCAGCGGGCCAGGCCGGGGTGGAGCGCGGTGGTGGCGACGGGCCGAGCCCAGGGTGGACCGGGGCGGCGCACGGGCGCAGGCCAGCTAGGCTGAGGGGCAACAGGGTGTAGCGCCTGGGCAGACCAGAGGAAGGGAGGAGACCGGGGAGAAGAACAATGCCGAAGGAGAGAAAAAGAAAAGAAGGGAGAAAAGGAAAAAGAAGGGAAAGAAAAAGAAATAAAAGGGTAAAATTGGAAATGAAAATAGGAGTCTTTTTTTCTGGAAAATTCCAATTTCGCAAAAATTGGAATTTGGGGATATTAGTGGAATCTGAGTCGCGTTCTGGAATTTAGAAATTTATCTGGGTACGAGGATATATATATATATATATATATATATATATATATATATATATATATATATATTGGGGATTGAAGGGTATTTGGACGAATTAGAAAACAGAATATATGTAGTGGGGTCTGGGAGACAGAATATTTTGTGGGATTCAGAGAATGAAGAATATTTTCTTGAGTAATATTTGGGGAGTAGAATATCAGATTATTCTTCAGGTTGGGAACTGGAAGAGATTTTCCAGGAACTGGGAAATGGAACATTCCGAATAAAATATTTCAGGATTAGGGAATTGACGAGAGTGTTTTATTGGGACCGGAATTTGGAGAAATCTCAGACGATTGGAGATTTGGATTTATTTTGACAGAAATGGGTTTAAGGGAATATCTGAGATTGATCTCAAAGGGAAATATAGATATTTCAAATACAAAGGATCTCGGATTGGGAGTCCAAAAGAGTTCTAGGGTTTCAAAAATGAATAACTCCGGTAACTCTGGATTTAGGTTTTCGATATAACTTTAGTGTTCTGGGAATGACACAAAACCCTAGAAGAAAAGGGAGTCAGAGTTCACGATGAACGGGGAGACTTCAAAGGACTGAATCAAAAACAACCCGAACAGGGGAAAGGAAAAGGAATTTATTTATATTTATTTAATTACTTTAGTGATCTTTATAGCATTAAAATTAATTATGTAGCTCCAAAAAATCCGAGAAAATTTTAGAGAGTTTATTAAATCACGGGGAATTTACCAGAAGTAAATGCCACCACGAAACACGAAGGATTTATTATTATAAATACTCAAATGCTTAAAATACTCCGACAAAACCCCTGGAATATAAAAGCATCCAAGTATTTATTCAAAGATTTAAACTCGGGATTTTTAATATTGGAAATTTCAAAATTTTATTCAAACTCTTTTCTCAAACAAAATTTTCCAGTGTATTCTTGTATTTCCATTTACCCACGATAATTTTTAATTAAGACGATTTTCAGGGCGTTACACATAATCACAGGCATGGCTATTTGAATAGATTTAACTCTGGCCAGAGGTGTATAACTGTACCCACAAGAGACAGCCCCACACACGTTCCCGTGTGCCAGCGTGTTACCATGACACCCCATGAGAGGCTGTGACAGGACCGTTCACGCAATTCCTCCCCAACCATCCACACCACGCTGACGTTGCACCTGCCGACCAATGTTCGCCTAAACAGCCTAAACGGCCGTCTAAACGGTTTTGTAAACAGAAACAGTGGCTCTCCGTCTTGTTTAGCCCATAAACGGTGTCCTAAATGGTCGGAGCATTTACACGGTCCTAAACGGTAAAAAACGGAGAAAACGGGCGACACAGAACGGCGCTAAACGATGAGACGCGGGTTAAACAGGTCGTTTAGGAGATAGAAACTCAGGGACGGGAATGAAATTTTGGTCCGCCAAGAGGCGCGCGCAAAACTGGCCCAATTCGCAGTACGCCAATATATACTCAGAGTCCCAATTCATTTCCTTTAGGGTTCCGTTCTGTCCGCCGCCAGCCCCATTCACGAGCACACTCATTCAAGCGCTGCGGCCGCCGCTCGCCGGCTGGCCCCGCGCTGCTCTGACCCTAGCGCCGCTCGCCGGCTGACTCCAGTGCTGCTCGCCGAATAGCCGCTACATAGCTCGCCGCTGTGAATCCCATCGCCACGCACTAACACCGCACTCCATTCAGTATCCACCGTGAGTCTGTTCCTCCCCTGCTCTCAGATTCACAAGCAAGCTTGGACGCTCTGCAGAACTGCAGGTCTACGAGCATGTCAGCCTCCAATCTACAGGTAGTACCTAAATCCCGCTTCATCTCCTCCATGTTAGCGCGTGTCCGGAAGGCCGCGCCTGCGCCTAGGGTCCGGGTCCTCGCGTGTCCACGCCCGCGCCCGGTTTTGGGCCCTCGTGTCCGCGCCTTGTTAGCGCGCGCCCGGAAGGCCGCGCCTGCGGCCAGCTTCCGGGCCCTCGTGCCCGCGCCCGCACCCAGCGTCCGGGAACTCGCCCGGGGTCAGCTTCCGTGCCCGGGCCCTCGCTTTCGTGCAATAAATATCCTTTTTTATTTTGGATAAGAGGAATGTTTGATTAGCTGCAATACCTGCAATTACTTTGAGGTGTGAGTGTGAACCTGCTGTACAGTATAGGTGCCTATGTAGTACAGCAGTACTGCTAATTACAATTTGATCTGCTGGTGGCCTAATGCTCTCTTTTATTTGATCATTTGTAGGATGTCGTCTGCCGCATCAAATCCTTCTAGTTCCACCAGCAAACCAATGAGCCTGAAGAGGAACTCTGATGACATTGGGTGGGATTACGGAGTTCTGGTGAATCCAAACAACTTGAATTTGATCAAGTGCAAGCTGTGTGGTCAAGAAGTGTCAGCAGGGATATATAGGCTTAAACTCCATATTGCCAGGATTCGTGGCTAGGTTACATGATCTATG
This sequence comes from Oryza meyeriana var. granulata, assembly GCA_003991445.1. Lineage (NCBI taxonomy): Eukaryota > Viridiplantae > Streptophyta > Magnoliopsida > Poales > Poaceae > Oryza > Oryza meyeriana. The sequence continues at coordinate 23,686 of RYFJ01001392.1, forward strand.
CCATCAAGCATGATTCTAGAATACTTACCAGATTATAACAGATTGTTAGTAACTTACTATTTGATTCCTAATTGTTCAGGTTAAACCTTGCCGAAAGTCATCGGAGGAGGATAAAGAAAAGTGCAAGAAAGCCATAGATGACTCAAAGAAAGATAAGAAGGCTAGGTATGTAGAGCAGCAAGAGGTTAGAGATGCTGTGGATCTTGTTGGTGCACCGGATGCTGATGAGGACACCACCGCGGCAGAAGTAGAAGAGATTGATTGTTCTGGAGGGAATGACATTAGAAAAATAGGGCCTATGGATAAGTTTACAATGCCTCTTGATAAAGCCTCACTGAGCAACTCAAGGGTGGCTCGGCAGCAATTAATCACCCAAACAGTATGGAAAGAGAGACAACATGCCTTGCAGCGCTACATTGCGAGATGGGTGTATGTGCGCGGTAATAATCTTTCCCATTGATCCATTCTACATTTAACCTTCAATTGGTTGCTGTATTTGTACTTTCTAAACTGAATTGATCTAATTTGTAGTGGTTTTTATTTCGTTTCAGGTGTATCGTTCAACAAGATCAACAATGTAGAGTTTGATCAACTTCTAGAAGCGGCTAGTCGTTTTGGCCCTGTGGAAAAAAACCAAACCAGCATCAGCTAAGGGAATCATTGTTGTTTGAGGAAGTGGAGGAGACAAAGAAGCTAATGAAGAGGCATGAAGATGAATGGGCCAAAAATGGTTGCTCCCTAATGACTGATGCATGGACTAACCAGAAAAGGAGAAGTATAATGAACATTTGTTTGCATTGCAGCATTGGTTCAAGCTTTCTTGAATCAAGGAATTCTCAGAAGAGTCACACACAGGGCAGCTTATCTTTGAGTATTGTGGATGGCTGCATTGAGCAAATAGGTGCTGAACAAATCGTGCAAGTAGTCACAGACAATGCTCAAACAATATGGCAGCAAAGGATTTACTGTTTGTGAAGAGGCCAAATATTTTTTGGAGCTCATGTGCAACTCACACCCTCAATTTGATGCTTGAAGGCAATTGGAAAGATGAAAAAATTCAAGGGCTGCATTGATCAAGCAAAATCACTAACCATCTTCATCTATTCACATCATAAAACCTTGTCATTGATGAGGAAATTTACAAAGAAAAGAGATATAGTGAGGCCTGGTGTTACTAGATTTGCTTCATCCTTCCTCACACTGCAGAGCTTGTATGAGAAGAAGGAGCAACTAAGGGCAATGTCTCAGTGTGATGAATGGGACAAATTCTTAGGTTTAAGTCATATAAAGAAGAACAGCAAAGGTGTCCTAGCCACAGCTACAATGACGAAACTACCTTTTGGAGTGCGGTTGCCACTTTGCTTGAGGATTTTTGAGGCCACTAGTCAAGGTGCTTCGCATGGTTGATAGTGATATCAAGCCATCCATGGCCTTCCTGTATGGAGACATTATGAAGCAAAGGATGAAATCAAGGCGGCTTCCGGAACATTGATAGGCCAGGGAATCTTAATGCCTACAACAATGTCATAGAGATCATCGAAGAGAAGATGAAGGATAGGCTGGACACTCCGTTGCACTTAGCTGCATATTTTTTAAATCCATATTACAACTACAACAATGATTCTATCTTCACAAATGAGCTAGTCATGGATGGATTCATCACTGCTGTTGAGACCTTCTACCATGGTGATTATGACAAGCAAAGCAAAGTACTCAATGAGGAGCTGCCCAAGTTTAGGGATAAACAAGGCCACTTTGGAAAACCTGTAGCAAAAGAAGGATGCAAGAAGTATGATTTTGATCCAGGTACTTATCTTCCTTTTTATTTGTTGCCTACTTCATGTAATTTGCCTACTTCAAAATGGTACAATTTGATCTGCTGTGTGGTCTGTACTACTTTTCACTTGCAGCAAAATTACTATGCTGTGTGGTCTGGTCTGTACTATTTTTTATATACTATGTGGCTTCACTTGCAGCAAAATGGTGGGCCAGTTATGGTACTCATGCTCCAACTTTGCAAAGGATGGCTATAAGGATTCTCTCTTTAACTGCTAGTGCTTCTGGTTGTGAAAGGAACTGGAGCTGTTTTGAAGGGGTAAATCTTCCAAGTTCCAAATCAAATATGTTCATAATTTTTTTTATTTTAGAACTCACATGTGGACTAAAACTAGATTTGCATCTTTACTTTTGTAGAATCATACAAAGAAAGGAACAGACTAACATGTGAGCATCTCAATCAACTTGTTTTTGTACAATACAATAACAAGATGAGTGCAAAAAAGGAGAAGGCCAAGAAGAATAATAAGATGGATCCTCTTCTAGCAACTGAGGCAAACCATGCTCAAGGATGGCTTGTTGAATGTGGAGATGAAGATGATGGTGAACCTGTTTGTGGGCTAACATGGAAGTTAATTGAAGAGGCCTGTGGGGTTGAGGAATGTGGTAAACTCCGTAGGAGTGCAAGGCTGGCCCAAATGAGAGAAGTCAATGAAGATGAAATTGAATATGAAGTAGAAGTAGCCACCAATGACGAAGACATTGACTTTGAGTCTGACCAAGAGGATGTCGTCCCACTTGTTGGGGATGATGAGCAGGACGGGGACAATGAGTAGTCCCATTACTGCACTGTCTGCACATGCATGGCTGCATGTTTTATTTTGCTTTTGCCATTTGCTTACGAACTAGAAGACTAGAACTAATTTGTCTTCGCAATTTCGCATCATATCATATCTTTGAACTTGTGCTCTACGTGACTGCGCCTTAGCCTCTGCTGCAGTACTGCCATCTGTACCTTTGTGACATGAGTAGATGGCTTGACCTAGCTATTTTTGTGAGATATTAGAGCTGGGAGCTAAACATTTGTCATGCACATCTATTGGACCTATGTCATTTGTACTAACGAGTAATCATTTGATGTGGTCACGCATGTTATGTTAAGTCTTGCTACCAGCATGTGACTAAATCTATGGTAGCTAAATAGATAATACTATGAGAATGCAGATGAGAACTTTGTTGTACTTGTGATAATATTTGGATTTTATATCCATAAATACATATTTTTGGATTGATTTATACAAAACTGTTTAGACCGTTTAATTCCGTTTAAACACCGTCTAAACCGTTTAAACACTAAACAGAGGGTGACCGACTATTTACCGTTTACTGTTTAGGATAACATTGCTGCCGACAGGGCACACCATATCAACCAGGCTACCCCCTTGTGCCACAATGGATCCGGAAGCCGATCAACCCAACCCTGAGCCGACCCAACTCCATCACGCCCATTCTCATCAACAGTGCCTAGGAGAGGGAGGCGCTACGCTACAAGCCCAGTCGTTGCCCACGCTGGCTTGTGATATGCACAGATAACAGCTCAAGGGATTCCCGTGAACCGGTCTTTAATTGCCATGGGTGCGACCAGCAAAACATGCACCCACAGCCCACCATTAAGGTTATATTTTAGTTAAACCATTATCCATGACATAAGTTCCATTATTTCGACACAAAGTCGAACCATAAAGATTATAACGAATAATTAAATTCCATGTAGGGCAAACTCTTGTCCCAAGTTCCACCGAAGTCTAGCGCATAGGCTCTTAGCATGTCTTCCAATATTTGATTGATTCTTTCAATCTGCCCATCTATCTGTGGATGGTAGGCTGTGCTGAAATTCAGATGGGTTCCTAGTTCTGCTTGTAGCTTTTGCCAATATTTGGAAGTGAACTAGCTTCCGCGGTCAGATACAATCCTTTTGGGTACCCCATGTAAGCACATTATGTAGGCCATGTAAAGTTCTGCCAGCCTCTTGCCTGAGTACGTCGTATGTATGGGAATTAAATGGGTGACCTTGATAAGTCGGTCAATGATCACCTAGATTGAATCGTACCCTGAGGATGTTTGGGGCAAACCAGTGATGAAGTCCATCCTGATCTCTTCCCATTTCCACTCTAAGACCCTTAGCGGTTGTAGAAGTCCTGCAGGTCTCTAGCGTTCTGCTTTGACCCTTGGCACATGTCGTAGAGTGCTATGAATTCTACTATTTCTCTTCTCATGCTGGCTCACCAAAACTTTGTCTTGAGGTCTTGGTACATTTTAGTACTTCCGGGATGAATGGAGTACTGCATCTCATGAGCTTCCCGGAGTATCAGATCCTTGAGTTCCTTGTTTTCTGGGATGCATAACCGTTCTCCCATCCAGACTATCCCGTGTTCATCTTCCGTGAAGCCCTCATGTTCTTCTTGACTTCTTTAATCTCCAGGTTGTTTGCTTGTGCCTCACGAACTTGATCGAAGAGTGTGGGTTGGGCCTCTAGGGCTGCCATGAATCCGGCGCCGACAATGAACAGATTCAAGTGTTCGAAGTCCTGTTGAACTTCCTTGCACAGTGTCTTTGCCCCAGCAGTGTTGCAGTAACTCTTCCTGCTCAGAGCATCTGCTACCACATTGGCTTTTCCCGGGTGGTAGTGTATTCCCACGTCATAATCTTTAATTAACTCCAGCCACCTTCTTTGACGGAGGTTCAGGTCGGGCTGGGTAAATATGTACTTCAGGCTCTTGCGGTCTGTGTAGATCTCATTGTGGTTACCGATGAGGTAATGCCACCAAATCTTCAAAGCATGAACCGCTGCAGCCAGTTTCAGGTCGTGCGTGGGGTAGTTGCCCGCATGAGGACAGAGCTGGCGGGACACGCAGGCGACTACTCTGCTGTCCTGCATCAGCACACATCCAAGCCCTTGGCAGGATGCGTCACAATACACCTAGAAGTCCTTGGGGTCTAGCAAGATCAAGACTGGTGTAGACACTAACCTTGTTTTGAGCTCCACGAAACTACGGTTGCACTCGGCTGTCCAGACAAACTTCACATCTTTCTTCAGCAACTGTGTCATGGGTCTCGCAATCTTCAAGAAGTTCTCAATGAACCGGCGGTAATAACCCACGAGTCCAAGAAAGCTCCCCACTTGTGTCACTATCTTGGGCGGTTTCCAATTGGTAACTGATTCCACGTTCGTCGAGTCCACAGCAACTCCCTGAGCGGTGATGATGTGCCCGAGGAATTGCACTTCGTTCAGCCAGAAGTCGCACTTGCTAAACTTTGCATAAAGTTGGTGCTCCCTTAACTTCTCAAGAACCAACCGGAGGTGCCGTTCATGTTCCTCTGCTGACTTTGAGTAGATGAGGATGTCATCGATGAAAACCACCACAAACTTGTCCAGAAATTCCATGAACACCTTGTTCATTAGATTCATGAAGAAAGCCAATGCATTTGTTAGCCCAAAGGACATAACGGTGCACTCTTGCAGCCCGTACCAAGTGGTGAAGGCTGTCTTCGGAATATCCTCTTCTCGGATTCTCAGCTGATGATATCCTGATCGCAAGTCTGTCTTGGAAAAGATAGTGGCTCCCTCCAACTGATCGAAAAGGTCATCAATCCTTGGCAGGGGATACTTGTTCTTAATTGTTATATCATCTAGTGCATGGTAGTCCACGCACATCCGCTTTGTTTTGTCTTTCTTTTCCACGAAGATGACCGATGCACCCCAAGGTGACGTGCTTGGTCGGATGTAGCCCTTCTGTAGCAGGTCGTCAACTTGCTTCTTGACTTTCGCCATCTCGTTCGGTAATATTCCGTAGGGCCTTTTGTATATTGGGGTCGTTCCTGGTAGATCGATTATGAATTCGAGCTCTCTTTTTGGTGGCTTTCCTGGCAAATCTTCTAGGAAAACATCTAGATACTCCCTTACTATCAGAATATCCTCCACCTTTCTGTCTGGTTTCTTTCCGACTTTCGGTTGTGCTTCGGCTGTAACTTGGTTTAAGCTTGCTTCCTGACTCTGTGGCACTAGTGACTTAAAGGTAACCGTCTTTCCTTCTGGGCTGGTCACCGTAACGGTGCAGTCGGCACAGTTGATCACTCCTTTGTGCCAGGTCAACCAATCCATCCCTAGGATGACATCTAAGTCCTTGGATTCTAGGAGGATGAGATTGGCTAGAAAAGTTGATCTTTGGATTTCTATGCTCACTGAGGGACTATAGTTGATGAAGACATACCTAGCACTGATATTTTATCTTCATCTAATAAGAATATTATTGACTATGTGGGTCCCATTACTAGAAGCAGAGTCAAGAAACTTGAGAAAGAAATACAATCCCAGGAGTGAAGGTTTAGACGAGATTATATAGGAAATGGACAACTATGCTAAGATAGAAATAAAAGGTGAAGGCTATGCCTAATTTTCCTATTAATATTTCTCAAGGAAGAATAATGATACTTGTGTTTAAATATTGCAGGCTCTTTGTTAACACGCACAAATATTGGAGAGGAAAAAGTCATGAAAGTCATGTAACACAGCTATTAACACATGCCTACATGCATGGATCTGAGTGGAGCTCATCCACCAATTGAATTTATGAGGCCATTGAAGATTTCAGTTTTCTCTATCAATATTGATTTTCAGTTTATCTACCTAGCATCTGGAGAAAGTTCTATACATGCATATGTACAGACCAGCAACGGAAACTTTTTGCATTCTGATTTTAGAACTACACACTTGTGATAATATGAATTCTAGTGAGTGTTGAGGGGCTTACAACCTTTGTTCTTTCAATTCCTGAGGGAGTTGAAGAATGCCGAACTGCAGTTCATCCCGTTCGTGCTTTCACGTCTATACGACGTGATTGTGTGGGCCGGTTTCATCGGTACGTGGAAGGGCGATTGTCTTCGTAGTTCGTCACGTGTGCAAAATCTCGTGGTGCATTACCTCTTCGTCAGGTCACGTGGTGACAATTATCTCAAGTATTTTGATCCACCATGAAGATTGGGCCACAAAACTTGCTCACGTGTTTCTTCATATGCTTGCGCATATCAATAGTGAGCTGTGGTCATGCAGTTTTGGGGGTGGGAACCCGCATGGGGATCTTAAGTTCCACTACCTTTATCCCATGCATCCCCACAAATTTCTTTGAGATGAATGAATGCGTTGCACCAAAATCAAAAAGTACTGTTGCAGGGATTGAGTTCACGAGAAACGTACCCAGTACCACTTCTGGTGCAGCCTATGCCTCTTTTGTGGAGACGTGGTTAACACGCCCCTTGATCATGAGTTAGTTGCCGTTGGGGTTCTGGGGAGCTGCTGGCCTGGGACCCATGCGCTTCGGCTTCAGGCACATGTCAGCGAAGTGGCCCAGCTCGTTACAGTTGAAGCAGATGAGGGTCTTCCCTCCACTATCCTTCCTAGGCTGCCCCTGCTGAGCTGGCGCCATTGGTGGGCGCGGAGCAGGGTGACGATTGTGTTGGCCGTTGTTGCTATTGTTGCCCCCGAAGTGACCGGGGTGGAATGGGTGCTGCTGGTGGATGATCATGGTGGAAGGTCCACCCTGATGCCCTAGCATCACCCTGGGTTTCTGGTGCTATCCCTGGTGAGCTCTGAACTGGGCTGTCTTCCGCCTGTGGTCCATCTTGTTGCACTGATCCTCCTGGCGAATCTCCTTTTCCACCAACTTCTCAAAATCGGGGTATTCACTAGAGAGGAGCTGGTTGGTTAGCTCGTCATCCAACCCCTCCAGGAACTGCTCCTGCCTCTCCGCATCAGTGTGGACATCTTCTGACGCGTAGCACGCCAGGCGGTTGAAGTCATGGAGGTACTCCGTGACTGTCTTGTTCCCTTGCACCAACCCTTGGAATTCCCTTTTCTTTTGCGCCACAATACTTGCCAGATCTGGGATTTCCGGAAGTTATAGTAGAATTCTACCCAGGTGACCTCAGTTCTGGCAGTGCAGGTCATGAGGAAATTGGCCCACCAAGCAGAGGCAGGACCCTAGAGCTGGTGCGTGGTGAAGGCGACCTTCTCTTGGTCATTGCATTGGAGGAGGTTGAGTTTCTACTCGATCACCAACATCATTGGCGTCTATGGGGTTGGAGGTGCTCGAGAACGTGGGCAGTCTGACCCTCAGGAACTCGGGCAGCTTGGACTGGGGAGCGACGGTTGGGACGTGAGCCTGCTGGTGCTGTTATTGCAAGTTGTTCTACTGCATCTGTTGCATCATTATGGCCATCATCTAATTCTGGTTAACCAGAACTTGTGCCAGTGTTGGGTTCCCTGGCAGCGGGGCTGGCAGGTGGTTTGGGACCCCGTTGTTCTGCAGTGCCCCGTCTTGCTGGTTGGTGGCGCTAGTGTCATTGGTAGCGCGGGCTCCAGTCCTAGTGTTCACCACCTGAAGAGGGATGGAAATGGAAGGGAAAGGAGAGAGAAGATGACGGTGAGGTTTTAAATAGCCTGGGGAGCTCAAGATCATGGCCGAGGCAACCAAATTTTGCGAAGAAGGGAAAACGGTGGCCGTGGCGGAGGTGGCGAGATTCTCTCGCAGGCATGGGTGAGAGGGGCAGAGAACGTGGGGGGAATACGTGGCGAGGTGGGGAGACCAGGTCTGCAGTGTTAGAACCGAGGGCGGATAAGAGGGGAGGCCGAATAGTCGAGGAGATCGATGGCGCTGCGCAGCTCGGTCGAGGCCGAGAACGGCGGGAGGTTGACAAAGCTGACAGGCGGGCCCGCCCTGTCAGCGGGAGGATGAACGTGTGTGGTGGCTGACACGTAGGGCCCAGTGGCAGCGAGAGAGGGAGAGAGGAGACGTGCAGGGCACGTGGGCCGTGGGGCAAGCCAGAACCAAAGCGGGCCGCAACCCAAGGGAGAAAGAAAAAAGAGAAAAAGAGAAAGGAAAAAGGAAAAAGGGACTTCCCAGGAGTTTTTTAATTTTGATAATGCATTTTGATTTATTAAAAATACTTCTAGTGCTCTAAAAATTCCAATAAAAATCCAGTTAGTGTATTTTGACAAGGGGAATACAAGAAAAATACTCCCAACCATGATGTATTGTTATTTTGTATTTTCATCATTAATTAAATTCCATAGCCTTAATTAAATAATTTCTTGGGACATTTTCTTTGATATATTTTTGTGTGGCCCTATTAAGGGGTAAAACTCAGGGTGTGACAGGGTGCGCGCAAGGATGAAATTTTTCTATGTCCCTTGGCGCGCCCCCAAAACCCTACGCTGCCAGGCTACCAGATTCGCGTGCTGCTGTCACCTCTCCACCGTCCCACCTCGCCATCTTTGCCGGCATCTCCGGATCCGCCCTCTCCACCACCGGATCCGTCCGCCTCCACCCTGGCCGGTGCCCCCCTCTGCCCCAAACTAGACATGGCTACATCGACCCCTACCAGGATGGAGATGGATAGAACCACTAGTGAAGCCATCGGCCAAAACCGAAAGCGCGGTGAGAGAAGCAAGAACAAGCTAACAAATGAAATACATGCCATCACCCGTGTAGGACGAAGAGCGGACCCCATTGAGTCTAAAGGTGTGCCCGCAAAATGGAGCAACTCCTGTGGTGCTTTGGTAAGGGATCACTATCCAATCCTCGTAGATGAATGGAAGAAAGTAAGCGAGGGGGGTGAAGGAACTTCTTTGGATGGAATTAAAGAAAAGATTCCAATACCCCGAAGGATTTGGCGAAGTAGAAAAGGAGTATGCACTAGCAGTTATGGGTCTGCGATGGTGACAATGGAAGTTTGATCTAAACAAGAAGTACGTCCAGCGGAACCGGAGCCCCTTTAAAAGATACGGGAAAATCCCCGCGACCGACTGGGACGAGTTCATCAAGAAGAAGACTACGCTAGAGGCCTTACAGAAGAGTAAAAAGATATTTGAATTGGCAAAGAAAAATCAATATCCACATCGTCTAGATTCGACTGGGTATGCCCCCAAAGTGGACATATGGAGGAAGAAGGAAGAAAAAGGAAAGGCGGAGGGAAAACCCTTGGAAGTGGAAGGGTTAGATAATTGTAGCGAGAATTGGGTATGGGCTAGGAGCACCGAAGAAGTTACCGACTACGGACAGTTGGTATTCAAAGACCCCACGTTCGAACAAATAGCCAAAAATTTAAAGGAAATCTCCAAGAAGCAAAAACATAGGGAGTTCATGCCCAGAAAGGAGAAAGATCAGCTAAGCGCCCGTGTTGGATAACCGGTCCTACTCCATGCAAGTTACATGTGCCGATTGGAAGGACAGGCCAGACAAAGGAGGTTGCTAGTGGCATGGCGATACCAGGTAGGAAGTTTCACTGCCAGGACATATCTTACGACTACGCGAGGGTCCAGGTGTCAAGGGTCAATGCTGACTGCAATCAGTACGAGCTAGACATTCCCACGCCAGAGGGAATCGAATTTCTAGGCGATGCGATCAATCAATTCATACTGTGGCATTGTAGAGATATCATGCTCCTTCAACAGTCGCTCGCAAGTGCATCGAACACTGCGGCTCCAAAAAAGACAGCTACTACGCCGGACCCAACATCCCCGCCAGGTCCTTCGTCACCGGAAAACCCGGAGTCCACCAAAGACAAGGCACCTAAGTCCCCACCACATCCACCTTTCCCACCACCTCCACCTTCCCCACCACCACCGTCTTCTCCACCACATCCACCTTCCCCGCCACCTCGAAACTCACCAGCCCCTAAGTTTCAAATCGAAGCTCAACAGGGCACTCCATCTCCACCGTCCGCTCCACCTCGACCTAAATCTCCTACTCCACCGTCTGCTCCAACTCAGACCATTCCACAGAAAATAACCACGTACGATAAAAAGGCCATATCAAAAGACGTGGACAAGTTTCTGTTTATGGCCTTCAGAGGTAGAGGTGACATGAAGAAAGATACAACACCCGATACAAGCCAGAAATCAGTGCTAAGTGCCAAGGATGAGTTGGAGTTCTATGCTATTGATGACATCCCTAAGGAATTCGTAAATGGCAAGCCTTTTCTTCCAACGCACATCTTGAGGACTTTGCTGTGGCAGATGATCAGGTGGCATGAGTGGTACATGACGGCTAGTAAAGCAGGCCTAACATGGCTAAGTGACAGGGTGCCAAAAGATGCTTTCATGGGTGGCGATGGGTGCGTATTCTTTATCAATTTCAAGGACATGCACGTCGTGTATCGTCTAGAAAAATTGGACGTCAATCTTGTCAATGTATGGGCCCTGTAAGTATATATATTGATCACTCTTGTTTCTATATATAATCGACCAATCTATAATCAACATGGTGCCTAATGTTTTGAGCCGTTATGCATGTCTAGGTCACAATTACACGATGCAGATCAAATGAGGGAACCGGTTGGCTACCTTGACCTAACCAGAATCTGCAAGATGCAACATACCGTCAACATACATGACAATTTTGCAGAGCTCAAGGACAAGTCACCGGAAGAGAAGAAGAAGTACATTGAGAAACTCCATGGTGACAAGAGTCGTGAAGTGGGGGCATACATTGGACGGGCAATGCTATCTTGTCAAGATAAGAGATGCATAATAGCCCCGTACAACTTCTAGTAAGTTTGCAATTTCTTCTGTAAGAACTTTCAGAACTATTAACTTAACACATTTTTATTCACCTATAGCAGCCACTACATTTTATTCATCATATACCCAAAGGACATGACAGTCGTTGTCTGTGATCTGGCCGATTACTAGGAGGCCGATTATATGGAATTCCTCTTTCTTTTGAACCTATAAGAAATTAAAATCGTCCTTGTATATACCTCCTGCCTTCATCATCTATTTTCTTATACCATGTCCACATAATTTTTCGAACAGCGCACACAGATGGTACATGAAAAAAGGAGGGGTGTTAACGCAAAAATTTGGTAAGGCCCTATGTCAGATTCGGTCAAAAGGAGAAATTACAGTCAACCGGTGGAAACTGATCCAGAAGAGACCGATTCCGGGAAGGGACCGTGAAGACCGCTGTTTGGCAGTTATTTACTGTACCTATTAGTTAGGCAGGTGTTTATCTTTAGGAAACCTGACCTCGTGTCCGGTCAGGTCTTGTTAGCGTTTTCTGTTATAATTAGGAAGTCATGTACCGTGTCCTATAAGGACTCATGTAACTCGGGGTATAAATACGTACGCCCGGGCACCTTGTAAAAAAAGACACAACAATCAATACAAACTTCGGCGCATCGCCACCCTTCCGACGGGATCCTACTTCTCGAGCCGGGCTGCATCGGTTAGGTCCGAACTCCAGCGAGAGGGTAAGTCTCGTCACCCTGGCTACCTATCGGCTAGGACTTCCTCGGTTAGGTCCAATATTCTAGTCGGTTTATGGTAGTCGGCTTACCACGGTATTTTATCTATGGCTGCATCAGTTCAGTTTGATCTCATAGATTGACTAGGTATATCACATCATGCGTGCGTAGATTGTATCAGCTTACTGGGAGCGGTTTATCATCAGCTTGTGCTGCATCGGTCAGGTCCGACCTACTATGCTGCTAGCGATAAACCGTTCCTGCTAAGTTGATGCTTTATGCGCAGGCGTCTTACCAGGATGTATAGCCGGTAAGTTATCATGTTTTACATCACGATCGCATCAGATCTATCGGCGTATTAAGGTATCGTTATCGTCATCAGTCTGTGCTACAATGGTTAGGTCCGATCTACTAGACCAATGATGATAGCTTCACTCTTGATGAGCCGATGGGTATTATGCGGTGTCTTTATCGGAGTGCTTAGCCGATAAGTTATCTGTTGAGGCCGACTGCATCTATTTATTTTATATTGTTGGTAATGGCTTTATTATTCTGTTATCTTTTTGTCATCGGCCTCCAGCCGATGTCCATGCGCCCTGTTCAGTAGTCGGCAGATCCGTCAGTTGTTTATCATTTGTGTTATCGCTTGCCTTGTTATACATCCTTGCCTGTATTACTGTTGCGATCGGCCAAGGGCTAGCCGATTGGTTTATTCTGCTCAATCGAGTTCCCGGGCACGACCTCAGGGGAGGACCCGGGCACGAGCTTAGGTAAGAACCCGAGCACGGGTATGGACAGCGGATGAAGATCCCGGGAGCCGATGTGAGCAAGGGGCCCGGGCACGGGCACAGGCAGTATCTTCGCAGCAATACCAGTAACTTTAAACTATGATCGGCAGGAGTTCCTGTAGTTTATTTTCCTTACGCATCCTGCTTGTTTTCTTTACCAAGCTTACAGCCGATTCTTGAGCATCCCTTCGATGATCAGCTAATTTAATGTTTGCTTATTATTAGTTATTATTCATGCCATCATCGGCTTCTAGTCGATGTATAAGTGCTACAGTGCTTATCGGCCATCGGCCGATGAAACGAGTCTAGATCGGCTTCCAGCCGATTGGCTCATTGACCTAACATCTTTCTCCTTGTCAATTACAGGGTCAAATTGACTGGCACGCCTACGAACCTCAACACTTTAGGACCTGCACTGGAGTAAAGCAAATCTCCCAGGCCTTCGCGTATCTAGTGCATCGAACCAGATCATCGGCTCGTTCTCAACGCTGCCGGTGATTTTCGGTGTCAACAAGGGGCACTAGAAAAGAAGAGGGAAAAACTACTTGTCAGGACAAAGTGGCCGATAATGACGTGAACTACATATTTTTTGTCTCAAAATGCATATTCATATTTAATTTACGTTGTTACTACTCGTTGGACAGTGCTACAAACAAACCGCAGGGACTATTCTCTGCGGATATTACGTGTGCGAGATGATGAGGATCCACGGCAGGTTTACATCAAACGTGGATAGTGTACATACATACTTAATTAAATATGTTTGTACAGACGCACATATTACTAACATCTCATTTATCTTATTTCTATTGAAGTTGTATCAAGTACCTGGGTCAGCTCAGACGATGAACAAACCAACACTTCTGAATCTCTGTGCCAACTTGTGCCACTTCATCCACCGTGACATATGTAACACACTCGGTCTGTTTTTCGAACATGAGAGTGCGTATGCGACGGATGACAAGTATAAGAAACTTCAAGAGTGGGAAAAAGAACATAAGCTTCTTACAAATGTATGAAACAAATATTCGTTAACTATGTAGACATATTTTTTGTGAATAATTATAGTAGGAAGTACGTTGTGTAATAATTATTAATTAGTGAATGACAATTAATTATTCATGTCAATTACTGTCCAACATATGGCGATGTCAATTACTAGAGAATACATAATATTTGATTTAGAGACAATTTTAAATAATCAATTAATTTATGGAAAAAACAAAATAGAAAAGTATTTCTTTTCTATTTTTGGAATTAAAACCATAGGCGGGCGGCTTAACTGGCCCACCTGCAATAATGGTTTGCGCAGCAGGCCCCTTAAGCTGCCCGCCCGCAATAACCGATTATCGCAGGCGGGTTCTTAAATGGGCCACCTACGAAGATTGATTATCACAGGCAGGCTCGCCTGTGTAATTGATCTTCGCATACGGGGGCAGGCCCGCCTAAGAAAAGGGGTATTTTTCACATACCCCTTCTCCCGGTGGGCCGGCTGTCACACCCTGAAAATTGCCTTAATTAAAATTATATTGGGTACATGGAAATACAAGAATACACAAGAAAAGTTGTTTGTGAAAGTGTTTGCATAAAATTATGAAATTTCCAATATTAAAAATCCCAAGTTAAGATTTTAATTAATGCCTGGATGCTTTTATATTCCCGAGGGTTGTCAGAATATTTTAAGCATTTATAATAATAAATTCTCACATGTTTCATGGTGGTTTTTGCCTCTGGTAAATTCCCCGTGGTTTAATAAACAGTCCAAAATTTTCTCAAATTTTTTGGAGCTCCAGAATTAATTTTAATGAAATGAAGATCATCTCAGTAATTAAATATATGGAAAATAAAATCCCTTTTCTTTTCTCCTGTTCGGGTCATTCCTGCTTCAGCCCTTTGTGGTCCCTCCATTCACCTCGAACCCTAGTTCCCTTTTTCTTTTAGGGCTTGGGGTTGTTTCCCGAAACCCTAAAATCTCCTCGAAAACCTATATTCGGAGTTCTCAGATTTACCCAATTGCGAAACCCCAAAACCCCTTGAACTCTCGATCCGGGATTCTCGGAATCCAGTAAACCCAGACCCTCCAATATTCCGAAATTTGCCCCATTTTAGCCTCCATAAAGTATTCTCGCCAATTCCTTTATTCCCAGAATATTTACAATACTCTAAATATTCCATTTTTTACAGTTCCCAGGAAATATACTAATTTTTCGCATCCCCAAAATATCCATATATTTTGGGAAGTTCAATTATTCCTTGAATATTCGGATTTCTCGACCTCTGTAAAATAACTTTCAATTTTCTAATTCCCGAAATATTCCAAGATCCTATTCCCCAAATATCCCTCGGTAAAATATTCTCCATCTTCCGAACCCCACTAAATATATTCCATTTTCTAATTTCCTCCAAATATTCTCCGATTCCCAAATGTGTGTGTGTATCCCGATATCCGAAATATTCCAAAGTCCCGAATATTCCCATAATTCGCACGCCGAAGCCCCGCTTCCTTCCTGCTTGTCGCTGCCGTCATCTATGCTTGACGCCACCGGTCGCTTTGTGGTCACCACCACCCGCCCCTCTCTCCTCTTCCCCGGCGTGCCGCAATTCGTCGTCATTGGCCAGGGCCGCCATGCTAACGCGGGTCATCGTCGCCGTCACATTCCGTCGCCAGACACTGCCCCGTCTTCCCCTGCCTCATGCAAAGACAACAGCGCCATGGACTACCGAGCTCGGCTGGTTCCTCTGCGTGCCACTGCCGCGTGGGCCCCAGCATCTCTCCCTCCTCCTGTGACACTACCCTATGGGTCCCACCGGTAGAGCCTCTCCCCCGACACAGACGGGTGGACCCCAGTGCGCATGCTAGTTCCCTCTCGACCGTTGGATCGACTCGATCAACTGGATCCGTTTGATCTTCATCAAGACACTGAAGTAAATCTCGATTGTCCGATCTCTGAGATTAAATCCTAGCCCTTGGATTTCCATAACCCGTGGATACTGCCACGTCTGCCGTAGCCACCTTGGCTGCCAACTCATCCTCTCTACCCACATGTCTTCCACATGACCATCCATGTCATCTAGTCCACCAAATCCCTCTTTCCTCGGTTCCGTGGACTCAGCTCTTGTGAACCCAGTCTATGAAAGTGGGCCCCCAGTGTCAGTAATTATCCCAAAATAATTATATTAATCCAAAAATCCAAAGAATATTCTAGGGAATATTCCTTCTCTATTTCTTTTTGGATTTTCTCTGAAATCAATCTTTCGGAAGCCGTATCTTTTCTGTCCGAACTCTGTTTCTACCCGTTCTTCTTTCTAAATTCATCTAAAATTATGATCTACATGTTACATACTTTTTATGTACTATTTATTTGGAGTTTCTTAGAGTTTTTGCTCATTTTGTGTGTAGTCATGTTATCCATCGTTTTGGGAGATAACGAAGTTCGCGAAAGAGTTTGGAGGACTTATTGAAGGCTTTTTTCTATTGCAAGGCAAGTCACACAACAATCCCCTTGAGCATGTTGATCCCATTTGTGAAAGCTAATTTATTTTAACATTATGGCATGCAATGTTTTAGAATGTCATTATTATGGGTATTTATTATAAATCCTATATCCTTTGATTATGGCCATTTTGGTATTGATGCCTTTACCTTGATACCCTAGGTGATTAATATTGATTAGCTGGATGTTTAATTAATTATCTAGCTAGATTATTTAGGATCTGCTTAGCACTACATAGAAACGGTAGCATCATTTTATGTGGGGAAATTAATGAATCATTCATGGATAATTAATGATTAATGATTATCAGTTCATGACATTTGGTCGTGGTTGGTTAATTGACATGTCAACTAATTGACTAAATGGTGAGTTGTGAGCACATGGAATGATGATGATGCTAGTGGTGCTCATGACAATTAAGAACCGGTTCACAGACTACTTGTTGCGAAGCAATACTCGTACTAACCATAAGCTAGAATGGGTAATGGCGGGATTTGAAGTGTGAGGAGTTCAATAGGAGGCTCTAGGGCTTGTTTGTGGCTGATATAAGTCCGCACATGGCAGTCGTAACTAAGTCCATGAGTTTGGGCGTCGAGTCGTCTTGCGGGAAGGCACTTGATCACCCCTACCAGAGACCGGAGGCTTGGCGGGAGGCTCTCCTATTGTGCGAGTTACATGGATGGTCTTGTTATAATCTCTATTCGGGTACTTTTGAGTATCGCGACACATGGCTAGCATGATGTTGAGATTGTGTCTTATGGGTAAATTGGTACACCTCTGGCTAGAGTAAAACTGTTCGAATAGCTATGCCCGTGGTTAATGGGCGGCCTAGTAATATTTTTCATGATTAGTCCCACACTATCCAATAATGGTGATAATTGGTGATAATTTGATAGTTTCAGGTTGGAGGGAATATGGTTTGGGCCTGAACTGCATTGAAGTGTTGTTCAGTGAGTGGTTAACATTAATTAATAATTAAACTATACTTTTTTCAATGCTTTTAAATGCAAATGTTTTAAATGCCATTTATGCAAATAAGCCATACTATGCCTTTCCTTTGGAATCCTATTGTATTATTTTGCATTCCTTGTGTGGCTTGTTGAGTACAATAGGTGGTACTTAGTCTTGCAATATTACAATCATCAGAGTGAAGCTTTACGAGGAGGAGAAGTTTAGTGTTTGGCTTATACCCCAGTTGAGTTGCCTATGGCTTGGTATTGCTACGTTAGTTACTGTTCCGCTGCTGATTTTTTCTATATGAAGACTAAGTGTCCCTTCTGTAAGTATTTATTGTTATTACATTTTGGTTATATTTATCAAATTGTCGATTTGTGTACCTCAGCTAATTCCTGAACAAGGATTGTGGAGGCCATGGGCCCCAGGTACCTCATTACTAGTACATGGGCCACTCGGATAGAGGATGGGCCGAACCATGTAATTAGAGATAAGATAGCATCCGGCAGGCTTTGCCTTGTATAATATGGAAACATAATCTTAGTCGGATAGGACTCTATCTCTAAGGAGGAAATCCCTTGGCTGTATCCGGCTGGGATCCTTATCATATACCCCTGTCCCCTAGTATATAAAGGGAGGCAGGGCGCCCCTCAGGGCAAGGACAACAAGATCACCGATCATCAAACACCTCAGAGGAATAACACCTCAACTGGACGTAGGGTATTACCTCACTTTGAGGGCCTGAACCAGTATAACTCTTCCGTGTTCCTCTGCAGTCCACCGAATTCACCCTCGCCGAGTAGCCCCATAGTTTTATTGCCGGTGCAAAGCATCGACAGTTGGCGCGCCAGGTAGGGGTTCCGGCGAATTCCTCATCAGAAGATTCGATGGATTCAATCAACAAAGTCAACAGCAACAAGTTCTCCCCCGGAGATGCAATTACCTTCGGGAGTTTAGACTTCATTGCCGACCAACTCGGCAATCTCACCTTAGCTGAGGCAGATCCAATCTTGCCGGCCGGGGAACTAGCCGACATTGTGCCAGTTGGCTCACAGCACGTCGCAATCTCCTTCCCCGACTTACTGCGGCAGTCCTTCACATCACCAAGCATCGGAACAACCCTCTCCTTCGGCGTCCGACTTACGCTAGGCCTTGAGCCAGCCCAGGTTCGGCCGAGAAGGGGAGAGGTCGTCAATCTCCCTCACTGCTCCGGCGACGCTGCGCATCTAAATCCCGCGCAGCAGACCCGATCTCCAGCAATTCAGTTTGGACACGGCCAAGCGCCGTTCCAGATTGGATCTAGAGAGGTCGGAGTCGTCCTTACTCCGATAAACTATTCGGAGTCCGACACCAAGTCGGACAGCGGTTCGAGCGCCAGTTCGGACTCTAATTCGGCAAGCTTCCCCCTCTCCCGCGAAATCTTCATGGCTTCAACACCACCTTCCGAGGTGCGCCAACTACAAGAGGAGCAACAAGAGGAGGCGCGCCGACTACAACAAGAGGAGGCCAATCGCGAGGCCCGCAACAACGAGCTACGCCAGGCTAGGCGAGTCGCTCAGCAACAGATCCTCCAAACCAAGATTGGCGAACACGACGTCTTCGTCACGCCACAACAGAACGTTGTGGCCACCGCAACTCTGCTGGACACACTCCAGCTCAGGGCTGATCACCAGGCCACCCCGACTATCACTAAGATCAAGGCGATGATCACAGCTGCTGCCTGTCAGTAGCAACAGCAGTCGGGCGACACAGTTATACCGACCAACCGGTCGGGTTCTTCGGTGGCAGACTCATCTACGTCAACGCGACGCTGGGCGGCTAGCTCCAGTCGGCAACGTGAAGAGTCCTGGCAAACAACGCTCGGCAACACCAACAATGACAACCAGCGGCGTCGCCAGTACAATCGCCGACCCAATCAAGACCTCCGAGTCCGACTGCACCGCGACCTTCGCCACACCTTAAACGCTCGACGTGAAGAACGCGAAGAAGATGAACGCCGCCGACTGGAGGACGAAAATGAGCGCTTCGGTCTCCACCACGAGCGGCTGCACCGCCAAGATCGGAGTCGAAGCCCTCACGAAGACGAAGGCATCCCAGCCTTCACGCGGGACCTACAGGACGTCTTTTGGCCAACTGGCTTTAAGCCCACCGGGATCGAAAAGTACGACGGCAAGACAAACCCCGAGTCCTGGCTCACCGTTTACACCCTAGCAGTTCGAGCTTCTGGGGGCGACAGCAGAGTCATGGCTAACTACCTCCCAGTCGCACTAGCCGACTCGGCGAGGACATGGCTGACAGGTCTCCCGAGGCGGTCGATCGGTTCCTGGGGACAACTCAGGGAGCGGTTCATCGCTAATTTCCAGGGGACCTACGATAGACCCACTTCGGAGCATGATCTCTATCAGCTGCACCAGAAAAAAAAACGAGTCTTTGCGCGAATTCATCAAAAGGTTTTCCGAGAAGCGCAACCAAATTCCAACTGTCAAAGACGAGGCCGTCATCGCCGCCTTTCGCAAGGGGGTAAAAGACGCTCCGCTTATCGCAAAATTCACTCGGAAGCCACCATCCACGGTCCGGGTGCTCTTCGGCATGGCCAACAAATACGACAAGAAGAAGGAGCCCCGACAGAAAGACCCGAAGGCGAAAGCCGACAACGAGCCGTCTCAGAATAAGTCTGGCAGCTGCAAGCGGAAGTCGGATAACGAGGTGGCCAACATGGAGCGCAGTCGGTCGCAGCCCCAGCGGAGCAACGACTACCAGAAAGTCATGAACGGGCCATGCCCCTTTCACCCCAAGGGCAAGCACGCGGCCAAAGACTGCTACATGCTCAAGAAGTTTGCCTTCGAGCAGGCTTTATCGTCTGGCGCCGACAAGGACAAAGACAAGCCAGACTCGGGTCCAGCTGACGATTTCCAAGATCCTCAAGCCAAGCTCAACCACATCTTCGGGGGGCCACTCGCGTACGAGTCCAAGCGCAAACAAAAGCTTTCAGCGCGCGACATCAATGCGGTCTCCGCGGCAGATACCCCCCAATACATGCACTGGTCAGAGATGGCCATCACCTTCAACCACGCAGATCACCCTGATCGGGTTTTCCACCCGGGACGCTATCCACTCATCCTGGACCCGGTCGTCAGAAACATCAGGCTGAAGAAAACCCTCATTGACGGAGGCAGCACTCTCAATATCTTGTTCGCCAAGACTTTGGACGAGATGAAAATTCCTCGTTCAGAACTACGGCCGAGCACTGCACCCTTCCACGGGATAATTCCCGGCCTGTCATCAACCCCACTCGGGCAGATAACCTTGCCGGTAACTTTCGGCACACGGGATAATTTCCGCACAGAAAACGTCTGCTTCGACGTCGCCGACTTCGAGACCGCGTACCACGCGATACTCGGACAACCGGCACTCGCCAAATTCATGGCGATACCGCACTATACATACATGGTGCTGAAGATGCCTGGGCCAGCAGGAGTCCTCTCCCTCCGCAGCGACATCAAGCAAGCCTTCACCTGCGACAAGGAGAGCTGCGAACTGGCTCAATTACAAGAGGCGGCTATCGGGCGCGATAGCATTCGGCAAGCCGCCACAACAGAAGTCGAGCAAGATCAAATTCCGGCAAAAAAAGCAGCGAAGTCGGGAATTTCAGCGGACTCTGACATGAAGAAGATCCCCCTGGACCCTTCCGACCCCTCCAAGACTGCTCTAGTCAGGACCGGACTCGACCCCAAATAGGAAGACGTGCTCGTCACCTTCCTCCAAGCCAACAAAGATATCTTCGCGTGGAAACCGTCCAACATGCCGGGCATACCAAGGGAGGTGATCGAGCACACCCTAAACGTGAAGACAGACGCCAAGCTAGTCAAGCAACAGCTCTGGCGCTTCGCTCAAGACCGCAAAGATGCTATTCGGGAGGAAATTACAAAACTCCTCGCAGCCAGGTTCATCAAAGAGGTCTATCACCCGGATTGGCTGGCAAACCCAGTTCTGGTCCGGAAGAAAAATGGTAAATGGCGCATGTGCGTCGACTACACCGACCTCAACAAAGCGTGCCCCAAGGACCCATTTGGTCTTCCCCGAATAGATCAGGTGGTTGACTCCACGGCAGGGTGCGACCTACTCAGCTTTCTCGACTGCTACTCGGGATACCATCAAATCAGCCTGAGAGAGGAAGACTGCTTGAAGACATCTTTCATCACGCCGTTTGGAGCGTATTGCTATATCACAATGCCATTCGGTCTGAAGAACACGGGCGCAACCTATCAACGGGCTATTCAGCGGTGTCTGCACACTCAGATCGGGCGCAACGTGGAAGCCTACGTCGACGACGTGGTGATTAAGACCAAGTCCAAAGAAGACCTCATCGCTGACTTGGAAGAAACCTTCCAAAACCTTCGAAGATTCAAGATGAAGTTGAACCCGGAAAAATGCGCCTTCGGTGTGCCATCCGGAAAGTTACTTGGCTTCATCGTCTCGCATCGCGGCATCGAGGCTAACCCGGAGAAAGTCAACGCCATCAGGAACATGGCACCCCCGACTAACCTTAAAGACGTCCAGAAGCTGACAAGCTGCATGGCGGCACTCAGCCAGTTTATTTCCCAACTGGGCGAACGAGGTATGCCCTTCTTCAAGCTCCTCAAAAAGGCAGACAATTTCCAATGGACTCCGGAAGCCCAACGAGCCTTCGAAGACTTCAAACAGTTCCTCACATCACCCCCCGTGTTGGCGTCACCTCTGCCCTAGGAACCGCTAATGCTATATCTGGTGGCAACAACACAGGTAGTCAGCACGGTGCTGGTGGTTGAGTGATCCGAACAAGGTCATATTCAAAAAATACAACGGCCAGTCTACTTCATCAGCGAGGTCCTTGCCGACTCGAAGACGAGATATCCGCAGGTCCAGAAGCTGCTATATGGCCTACTCATCACAGTCCGAAAGCTGGTGCATTATTTTCAAGCACACCAAGTCACGGTGGTCACAGCATTTCCACTCGGGGATGTCCTTCATAATCGCGAGGCCACCAGCCGAATCGCTAAATGGGCACTAGAGTTGATGGCGTTTGACATCACTTTTCAGCCATGGACAGCAATTAAATCTCAAGCTCTAGCCGACTTCGTGGCCGAGTGGACAGAAGTCCAACTGCCAACACCAACAGCAAAGCTAGAGTACTGGACAATGTACTTCGACGGTTCTCTACGGATCGGCGGCGCCAGGGCTGGGGTCATATTGACCTCCCCTACCAGCAAAAAACTGAAGTACGTTTTACAAATCCACTTCCCGGCTTCCCACAACGTTGCCGAGTACGAGGCCCTTATTCACGGGCTCTGCATCGCTATATCACTCGGCATACGTCGACTGGTTGTGCGCGGGGACTCTCAACTCGTGGTAAACCAAGTCATGAAAGACTGGACCTGTCTCGACGATACCATGGTGGCATACTGTCAGGAGGTCCGCAAGCTGGAAAACAAGTTCGACGGACTGGAAATCACACATGTCCTGCGTCAATACAACGACGCAGCAGACGAGCTGGCAAACATGGGATCCAAGCGAGAAGCAGTTCCGACTGGAATCTTTGTCGAGCAACTTATGGAGCCATCAGTCAAGAAGAAACTGGCACCGGAGCAGTCGGGAGGCGAGCCTACCCCGACCACAGATGAGGTGCTGCACATATGTCAAGACTAGAGGACTCCTGTTGTCAAATTTCTCCTGGACGACCAACTCCCAGAAGATCGCAGTCAAGCCGAGCAGATAAAGCGTCGAAGCAAAAGCTTCCTACTAGTCGGAGAAGACCAGTACCGAAGAAGTGCATCCGGTGTCCTCATGCACTGCGTCACCACCGAGGAAGGCAAGCAGATTCTACATTCAATTCACTCGGGCATATGTGGCAACCACGCCGCATCTAGGACGTTAGTCGGAAAGGCTTACCGGCAGGGATTTTTCTGGCCCACAGCAGTAACAGACGCCAAAGACATCGTTCACAAGTGCGAGGGTTGCCAGTTCTACGCAAGACAAACAAATCTCCCAGCCCAAGAACTTCAAACTATTCCCATTTCCTGGCCATTCGCAGTATGGGGGCTCGATATGGTCGGGCCTTTCAAGAAAGCGCCAGGAGGGTTCACACATCTCTTCGTCGCGGTGGATAAATTCACCAAGTGGATTGAGGCTAAAACTGTTGCAACAATTACAGCGGCACGAGCAAAGGACTTCATCTTGAGTATACTATACCGATTCGGGGTCCCTAACCGCATCATCACCGACAATGGTACTCAGTTCGCAGCCGGCGTTTTCCAAGACTTCTGCGAAGAATTCGGCATCAAGATCTGCTACGCATCCGTGGCACACCCGCGGAGGAATGGGCAGGTCGAACGAGCCAACGGCATGGTCTTACAAGGCATCAAGGCCAGGATATTCGACCGACTACAACCATATGCAGGCCGGTGGGTACAAGAACTCCCATCCGTTCTCTGGTCTCTCAAAACCACGGTTAGTCAGGCAACAGGGCAATCCCCTTTCTTCTTGGTCTACGGCGCTGAAGCTATGCTACCCACAGAGTTACAGTTCGGCTCTCCGCGAGTCCGGGCTTACTCAGAAGATGACTCCAACAATACCCGACTGATCAAGCTAGATCAGCTGGAAGAAGCAAGAGACACCGCAACAATCTAGTCGGCAAGGTATCTTCAAGGCCTATGTCGCTACCACAATCACAATGTCCGTGGCCGCGCCTTTTTGGTCGGGGACCTCGTTCTAAGGAAAATACAAACCACCAAAGACAGGCATAAACTATCCACACTCTGGGAAGGGCCGTTCATTATAGCCGAAGTCACGCGCCCAGGCGCCTACCGACTGAAGACAGAAGACGGCGTTCTCATCAGCAACTCATGGAACATAGAATAGCTACGTCCTTTCTATACCTGAGTTCTATAATTTTCATGTGTACAGTTCTTCTGACTCACTACACCGCTTGTATCAACCGAGTAGTGAGTCGGGGGCTGCATGTATATATGTGTTCTGTCAATAACATACGAGCTTATCTTACTTCGGTTATGAAGCCTTACTACGACTATCACAGTTGCCCGAGTACAGCTCCTTACTTCGAACATTTTTATTAAGTTCTGACAGACTAACTCGGTGCATACTACACGGTCAAGTAAAGCTAATGACAACTGAGTAATAAGCTTGGCGGCACTGCACACATATTTACACATGCTTGTTTATAAAAGTTTATATATTTCAGCAGTCGGCTTCGCCCGGGCAATCAGCTCCAGCGCCTCCTCGAGCGTCGTCTCTTCGGCAAACCCCTCCCCGATGGCTTCAATATCCGCCCTTGGGTAGATGGACTTGGTCATCGCCAGGGTCTAGGCCACGCCGGCAATGACATGCTCATCCGAGTACTTTTTCAAGGCACGCGGTGCATCCTCAAGACGCGCCTCTATCTGGGGGATTCTGTTGCAACTGGTCCCCACAGGGCGGGGATCTATGAGGTCAAGGAGCCCTTTCACGGACCCGACGAGGGCCTCCCGTGACTCCCTGATCACTCTTATCTCCTCTGTGTAGAACCGATACTGGGCCTGGACATTGGCTCTCATGTCTGCCCAGGTCCGCCGGCAAGTAAACTTGTCAGATTCGGCTACAGATGGAACGACTAATGGATTGGCTAAGATCACTGTCGGGTTGAGGACTTACTTTCGTAGTCGGTCTCCCACCCGGCCACGGTCTTCTCCAGTTCAGCCTTTTCCTTATCGAGCTTGACGATGGCCTCCTTCAACTCGGCCTTCTCCCGGTCGAGCTCGGTGTTGGCCTTTGTCAGGTCGGCCTTGGCCTTCTCAAGCCCGCCCTGGCTTCTTCGGCCTCCTTCAGCTGCGATTCCCTCTCTGTTCGGGTCTTCAACTCCGCTTCGAGGGCTGCACCACAGATTAGCCAAGAGCTCAGCCGTGCAGTCATGACATAACTGGGCAGTCGAGAACAACACAGCTGGATGAATACATCAACGATTCGGTCGGGAAGATATATCCGGGGATCCTACCTCTGATCTTTCCGGCTAGGGCCCATGTCTCCGCCCTGAGCTGATCGGCGCCACTCTTCAGCCAGGCCTCCCTCCCCGCATGACGCACCTCCATCTCGGCCTTCAATGCCCGGAGCTGCTCCAATTCTGCGAGGTGGGGAGCTACCTCGACCAAGATTTCCGTCATCGCCTCATTGCGGTCCACAAGCTTCTGCTCGGGATAAGAGACAAATCAAGGACACAGTCAGACGTCAAAACAAGAAGATCGCCAAGGCTCTACCACAAGAATCATACCGCGACTCCCTTGGACCCGCTAATGGCGGCGCGAAGCAAGCTCTCTCCTCACGATGACTTCATCAAGCTTGAAGCTCTTCGCCGTCCCATCAGGAGCCGTCCATGTGAATGTCCGGGGCATCACGCGTGGAGGAGCTTCGATCCGGGGAAGATGCGGGATCTCCGGCAGCGACGACGACGACGATGACCACAACGGCGATGGGGTCCTGGCCTTAGCGCTGCCGTCCCCCGTGACCTCAGGAACTGGCTCAGGGGCTCCGGCCGCGGCCTCCGTAATGGGCGAAGCTTCAGGGGCTGGGGCCTCAGCCTCAGCAGCCGCCTCCTAGTCAGGTGGTGGTAGCGGCCCTGTAGTCGGGACCACCTCGGTCTCCGCGACCGGGTTGGCCACTGGCTCAGTAGGTGTGTTCGCGGCCACCGGCTCGGCTGGGGCAGGCTCATCAAGGGGAGCGGTCGGACTGATCTCCTTGAGATCGATATCAGCCCGCTTCCTGCACGACGAAACAATGCATCACAACACTGCCTCAACACACAAGGATTTCAGAAGACCCGGAGCAGCGCACCTCTTGGAGAACTTCAGCTTCTTGCCGGGTGACCCGGTCCCCGGCGGAGCGCTCACTCCGGCAGTCGGCCCAGTCGGTGTCGCAGTCGGCTGCGGCGCATCAACCCGAGCCAGCTCCGACTCTGGTGTGGTCGGCTTGGGCGCCTCCACCCTTGGCGGCGTTTGCTCTAGCCGGCCCCTCGAAGGCGCTGCGGCCAGGCTCGACAATGTCGGGCTCAAACCCGCAGGTCCCAACCTGGGACTTGACCGCTTGGGTGTCGCGGCGACGGCGTCCTTTATCTTCAGGCTTCCGGCCACGGCGCGCGCCGTCATGGCCCCCTCGCCCCGATATAATATCGGCTTCTTCCCCGCTCTCTTGGAGTCGGGTTGGGCAGCTGAGGGACTTCTCGGCCTCTTCTTCGACACAACGGCCGACAACGGGCGGGAGTCCTCATCAAACTCCACGCACCACTATAGGAAATTCAACAAGATACATCATATACTGCCGGGGACTTAGATATCCGAGTCCACGGGAATGCGCTACGAAGGGAAGACGGATGTTACCTCGGACCAGGGCCAGCTGCGCTGTAAGACACAATGCGTCTCTTCTTGTCCTCGGTCTCAATCACCCCGCTGGAGAAGTATCCAAACAGGGTCTCCGTCACCTTCCGCTCATCGGCCAATTCCCGGCTAACCCGGTCAGGGTCATGTTTTCCCTGGTAATCCTAGCCAAACACGCTCCTCAGCTTCAAGGGCTGGAAGCACCGAGTCAGGAACCGCCTGGCCACCCAGGGACCAGTCAGGCCGGCCTTCTTGAAATTATCTAGCTTCGTCAGTAGTTGGTGCACTTGACCCATCTCTTCGTAGGTCGGGTCCGCTGACCAATTCGGCAAAACTACCGGCGGCGAGCCGGTGAATGGCCGCAAGGAGGGAGCAAGATCTGCGCAATAAAACTACTCCCTGTGCCAACCCTTCAAGGAGGATTTCAAGGGAAGATCAAGATACGACTTTTTCCTATCACTCCTCAATTGAAGACCAGCCCCCCCAATTACATTGATGCTATTTTTGGAGGGCTGAGGTTTAATGTGGAACAAATGCCTAAAGAAATTGAAATGAGGCTCCACACCCAAATAGCACTCGCACAGAGTGACAAAGATAGAGATCTGAAGAATCGAGTTGGGATTCAAATGCACCAACTCTAGCTTATAGAAGTCAAGGATGCGGCGGAAGAAATCAGAAGACGGAAGGCACAAGCCTCGATCAAAAAAAGAGGCAAAAACTACCGTTTCACCAGGTCGGGGATTTGGGCTCGACTCATCCCTAGCCGACCGCCAGCGAATCACCTCCTGACTGGGCAACTTCAGTTCGCTCTCCAGCCGCTTCAGCTTCACCGAGCCGCAATCCGAAATCGGCCAAGAACTCCCCGACGCCCCCGTAAGATCCGAAACCTTCGGCATGACTAGAGGCGATGAGATTTGGGGAAAAGCAAATCGGGGGCTTGGATCAAACAAAGAGGATTGGAATCGCCCGAGTTCGGGTGGGAATGGCAATAGCTAACCCTAGCCGAGCGGGAGGCGAAAATGGGCGCGAAGGCGGAAGACGAAGCGGTTGGCTGATTTGGGAAAGATGAGGGAATCTTTTTCTCTCTCCCTGCTTTTATAGAGCCGATACCGACTAGATGGGCTTGGGCCTACACAGTCAGCACTGGGCCAACAAGATATGAGTTCCTACAGTAGCATGCTCCATGTGGGCCGCTCGCAGGCTAAGTTGAAATTATAGTGCTGGTGCTACTAACAGGAGCCGATGAGGTAAACAGATATGCTTCATGAGAGCCTTATTGCTAAACATATATGTTTGGGTATCTGTTTTAATCACCAGGTCTCGAGGATATATCCTTACAAGGATCACAAGCTGGTCTTCATTAAAATTGGGGATGCAGGTATCTTTCTCGGGTACACCTGACCACACCATGGATTTATTTTCATAAAGTGGTACTCGGCCTACATGCGTGGCCATCAGTTGCCATGAGCAACATTATTCCTGCTGACATGATGCGGAGGAGTCTAACTTTCGAGTAGTGCACTACTCGGGAGAGTATAAATTTCTCATTCCCGCTGACATGACACGGAGGAGTCTAACTTCTGGGTGGGACGCCACTCGGGAAAGACTATAAACCCCTCTTTCCAGCTGACATGACGCTGAAGAGTCCCATATACGAGTAGCATCCTACTTGGCAAGACTATAAACATATATTCCGACTGACATGAAGTCGAAGAGTCCTATGTACGAGTAGTCTCCTACTCGGCAAGACTATAAAATTTATTCCGGTTGACATGATACCGAAGAGTCTCATATACCAGTAGTAATCTACTCGGGAAAGACTTCCAGGTTAAAGATCTTTGACTTTATGTTTAATTGTCTTCACAATTAAGCACAAAGTCGGGGGCTACACCTAATAGGTGCGCCTATGCGGTGCACACTATTCATATATCTACATGAAGCCCTTCATAGCCTCGCTGCTAGCTAACATGAAGCAAGACTCGGAAGAAGACTTACTCGGACAAAGAGTACTCAGGGGCACTGCACTCGGGCAACCTTCACCATGGAGGACGAGCACTCGGCATCAGCTGTGACTCAACTATGAAGGTCTCAGGGGCTACTGTGGAGGCCATGGGCCCCGGGTACCTCATTACTAGTACATGGGCCACTCGGATAGAGGATGGGCCGAACCATGTAATTAGAGATAAGATAGCATCCGGCAGGCTTTGCCTTGTATAATAAAGAAACATATTCTTAGTCGGATAGGACTCTATCTCTAAGGAGGAAATCCCTTGGCCGTATCCGGCTGGGATCCTTATCATGTACCCCTGTCCCCTAGTATATAAAGGGAGGCAGGGCGCCTCTCAGGGCAAGGACAACAAGATCACCGATCATCAAACACCTCAACTGGACGTAGGGTATTACCTCACTTTGAGGGCCTGAACCAGTATAACTCTTCCGTGTTTCTCTGCAGTCCACCGAATTCACCCTCGCCGAGTAGCCCCATAGTTTTATTGCCGGTGCAAAGCATCGACAAGGATTTACTGCACAAATTAGATTTGAAAATTTTGGTGAATTTTCGGGCATGATACCAGCCGCCGGCCTACAAAAACCTGTTTAACCCGTATGTGTAAACCGCTTCTGTAGTAGTAATAGGGGAAGAGTTTCCCCATCCCCGTCCCTGACCCCGCTTCACTCAATGGGGGACGACTTTCACCCGTTAATAGCTCCATGGGGGATGATTTTGCCCCTAATAGAGTTTTTCCCCGTCGGGTATCGGGGTTTGGGGGCCCATTGCCATCCCCAGGAAGGGAAGAAGGCTTGGACCAAAAAGAGAAAATAAAAGAGATGATGGGAATTAAAGAAGGGTGGTTTTGGAAAATGTTCCACAAGTCGATTCGATTTGGCTCTTTATTCAATTTTTTAATTGGTCAATTCTTTTTAATTGATCTGTTAGTTCCTAAGATAATAACTTTTTGGAACAGGTTGATTAATTCTTTTTTATTACAATTGCGGTCGACTCGGATGGAATTTGGACGTGAAGCCAGATCCATTGGAAAGAGAACACAAAGACCTTTAAATCAAGTACTATTGGGCTCCAAACGGACTCTTGAATCAATGAGCATGTTTATTTCAATTTGCTGCTGTGTAGTAGGCCCAACCTGTCGATGTTTTACACCGGCAATAAATATATGGGGCTAGTCGGCGGATGTAAACTCGGTGGATTGCAAAGGAACACAGAGGGATTTTATACTGGTTCAGGCCCTCAATGTGAGGTAATACCCTACGTCCAGTTTGTATGTATTCCTTTGAGGATATACGGTGGTGGTTCTGATGAACTTATGTGCACCTGCCCTCATGGGGCGCCCTGCCTCCCCTTATATACTGGGGAACAAGGTTACAAGGTAGGAGTCCCCATCGGATTACGACTAGAAGATCTCCCCTTAGAGATATAACGCACCCGACTAGGACTGTATATTCCTTTCTATAGAAGGCGAAGTCTGCCGAATCTAGCTATATCTCTAATTACAAGGCTAGGCCCATCCTCTGTCCGAGTGGCCCATATGCTTGTCATGAGGTACCCGGGGCCCATGGCACCCACACAACCAGAATCTTCTATATTCCATCATCCATTAGCTTGTGTGCATCTTCTCCCTCATTCCTAATCACAATAGCATGATCACAAGCATTTAGTAATACCTTATTTCACTACCAGAAAACGCTATTTTCGTGAGGGTGACGAATTTTCGTGAGGGTTTTTGATGCACCACAATTTTCGTGAGGGTGCAACGAAAACCCTCACCAAAACATATTGTCATGACGGTGCTTGACGCACCGTCATGAAAATTGTGATTTTCGTGACGGTGCACCGTCACGAAAATGATTTTCCCCTCACGAAAATAGTGTACAGTGCCATCTACCCCACTCGGACAAGAAAGCACTAGACCAACCGGTGGCGTAAGTATTTCACATGTGATTATACCCGCACCAAAGCACCGGATCCCATTAAAACTCCGAAGTTAAGCGTGCTCGGACGGGAGGATGGGTGACCTCCTGGGAAGTCCATTTTCGTGAGGGTGAGCACCGTCACGAAATACCGGCCGGGTGGACGTGTATTTTCGTGAGGGTATTTTAACCCTCACGAAATTTCAAAATTCTGGTAGTAATTTAGTAAATCTTGCTTATGCAACCCTAAGAATGAAGTTACCTGATAATTAAGTTGACGGGCGTTTCGTGAGGGTATTTTAACCCTCACGAAATTTCAAAATTCTGGTAGTAATTTAGTAAATCTTGCTTATGCAACCCTAAGAATGAAGTTACCTGATAATTAAGTTGACGGGCGCGAGCTCAAGTGATTGGTCCTTGTATCATCGATTCAGCTTATAGACTTGGCGTGATTGTATCCATGGTGGAGATATTCTCATCAACACATTTAAATAAGATTGGATGCCTAGCCTCACAAAGGACGGGTACACACTTTATCACTGAACACACTCATATGTGCTATTAGCCACCTCCTGAGATTACATCCGAGGAAGATATGAACACACGTGACAAGTCTAAGACTTGAAACTCAAGTGGACAGGTTCCGCTGTAAGAACCCTATCTAACAAAGCTATGCTCCGTTTGCAACAAATCAATTGGTTTTTCCATAAAATAGTGGAATGATGCAGAGTCGAATGATGATTTTTGAAAGTTCAAAATTTTTAGTGGCGTTAAGTTTTATAAAAATATTTAAGGTGTTCTAACTAACACCTGGGAAGGGTTATCAAATTAATAGGCCCACGTCACATAAGAAAATTGTCAGCTGTAAAGTCAGCGCTTATTGCAAATTCGGTTTCTAAAAGGAGTATCCAAAAGTAAGTGACAAAAATCTTCTAGAACAATCCTAACTGCATTTTCAAGTAAGTATCCTTTTAATGCACCCCACAAATGAAAGCGGAAATGATCCATATAATTAGAATGCCTCAAATATAATGTTCCATTTCTTATGGATCATTTGCTACTATCATTGCATGCACGTCAATTTATCTTGGGGGAGTAATCACTACGGTACTCTAATATAGCTCACTTTTATGTTTATGAACGCTATCTGTATGTTCTGGATAAAATATTTGACTCAGATGTGAAACTGGTCCAAGGAGTTATGACTCATGCCATCTATTTTTTTCTATGAATATAGCTGTGTCCATTTTTGAATGACTTTCGGTGCAATTTTTGGCTAGTTGTGGCAGTTTTTCCCTAAATCAGGCATCCCATAGTACCAAGGACATCTGGCACCCCTATATAACAAACCATATCACAAGAAACACCATCATTCTTCCTAGCTAGCTTGAAACATTACTGCTTTCAGGGAACAGTTTCTCTTCTGTAGGTGTGGTGGTTCTATCTCATAGCTTTCAGGGAGCAGTTTCTCTTCTGTAGGTGTGGTGGTTTCTATCTCATACTGCTGAGTTTTGCTTATGATGGAAGGCCATCGCGATGAACTGGGACAAGCCGATGCGCGCAAGAAAGGAGGTCTTCGACCAATTCCGGTCATCATCGGTAATGTTTTGGCTTTAGTACGTTGAGGCAGCATGGGAAGAACATTCAAATGAAAAAGGGCAACCAAAAAACTGTTCAGTTTTCTTTTCTTCTTTTACAATCGTGTCAGCTGCTTCGTTGCCAGCAACAAATTGTTTTACAACAGCATGTTGTTCTCCCAAATAGATGATGCTTTTCTTAGCATATAGACATATTTGTATCACTGAAAGAATTTTGATTTTCAAGTATTCTGCAATTCCAATAATTTCGCGTCTCCTAACATGAAGAACAGAGGCAATCAGAAAATAGCGTGCTACGTTGTTGAAATTGTTTCCACACTACAATTCCCATCAAGCAACAGAGCTTCGTCAGATCTATCATATATCTATATATTTGTCTGTCTGTGTACCTATCTATCTATCTTATATATTCTACTCCCTCCCGTTCACTTTTATATGGCATGGGCGCATGGCGTATTTCGATTTTAGAAAGTCAAACTTGAAATATTTTGATTAATAATTAGTTAATATACAAGTACTTTTAGTGTATACAACCTTCATATTTAAAAATACATTCACACACCATTGGTATCATAGCTATTAGAACGAAACATATTTTACAAGAAATTAATATGGTCAAAGTTTTATCTTAAATACTTTCTAAAATTAAAATATATCTTATAAAAATTGAATGAGGAAATATCTATCCATCTTCTGTTCTTTCTATATATACAAAGATTCATTAAATATACAATAAAGTGCTCCTAGAACTTCTCAGGCCTATAATAAATAGATTTTTTTTTATAAATTATGATAAAAAACATCTAGCCATCAATTTTCATTTAGATCCCATTAATTTAGATCATTAGATTTATCTTTCCAAACAAAACCAAGCCCACCCACCTCTCACCCCTCCCGTCCCATGTGTGTGCATGGTAACACGGTCTTGTTCATGTTTGCTGTTACTTGCCTCGGCCGGTGTCTCGGTTTAGCCCATATATAGTTTTTATATGTTTCATCGAAATGTATAAGCAAATAAACATATTTGATTCATGGGACAAGCGCGTCGACGGGGCCAATTCTTGCCAAGTCGATGGGGCCGGTTCTTAATATTTATTTATATTTGAGTTTGCTATCGATCTCATGTTTGTCAAAACATTTTCATTAATCTGAGTTTTGTGCAATTAAATAGTATGGTTGGAATTTGACTATTTTATGAGAAAATGTCGAATCATATTTAGAAACTCACTTTTTTCAATTATATTTCAGCAAACGAAGTATCTGAACGGATTGTGAGTGCATCAGTTACTGCAAACCTAATTATCTACCTCACAACAAAGTATCACCTCGGTGCTGCAAATAGTGCAATCATCATCTTTGTATATCAAGCAGCTGCAAATTTTCTGCCTGTGTGTGGTGCTATTGTGTCTGATGCACTAATGGGTCGCTACCTGATGGTTACACTCACACTGTTCTCCTGCACAATTGTAAGCATACTTCACAATTCATTCAATTACAGTCATGCTATCATGCACAGGAATATCATATATTTGCTTAGCTTATTTTTGTGATCAATGCAGGGGACTTTCATGCTATTCCTAACATCACTTATTCCAAAATTAACACCCCCAAATTGTGAGCTTCCAAATCAAGGTTGTTCTTCACCAACTCCACTGCAACTATTTGTTCTGTGTGCCTCTCTTGGTTTCATGTCAATTGGAGCTAGTGGTGTTCGCCCATGCTGCCTAGCCTTCGCCGAGGACCAGATTGCTCACTGGGACGACAACCGAAAGGACCGCGCGCTCCGTGGTTTGTTCAGCTGGTACTACGTATCGGTGGGCTTCGCGCAGATCGTAGCTGTTACCATCCTCGTCTACTTTCAAGATCAGATGGGTTGGAAGGCTGGGTTTGGGATTTCAGCAACCGTGATGCTATCCATCACAGTTGTGAACTTGGTAGCATCACCCTTCTATGTGAAGGTGAAGCCACAGAAGAGCATATGGATCAGCTTACTGCAAGTGGTTGTTGTGGCTGTTAAGAAGCGCCATCTGGTACTTCCAGAGACACATCAGAGTGTTCAGTTCCATAATGCTTGGGGGTCAAGAGAGTTGGTTCCATCTGAAAAGATGAGGTAATGGATTGCTGATAATTCAACTATTACCATTTGCATATCACATGTACTCGGGAACAATATTTTCAAGTCACATTTATCTATCTGCCGTAGCTGCATACATCCGGTTTGGATGTAGACGCCGAGTTTTAATCCATTTTCTAAAAATACTTATCTATCTTCCAACTTATGTTCCTCCCCTGATAAATCAATTTGTATATCCAGATTCTTGAACAAAGCATGCATTCTGAGCAATCATGAACCCATTGTGAACGACGCAGCAAGTAGTCCAAGCTCATGGAACATCTGCACCGTGGACCAAGTCGAGAACTTCAAATCTGCACTTAGTGTGATACCTATGTGGTCAGCCATGATAATGACCTTCCTGATACAAAGCTCATCCTTTGGTGTACTACAAGCAGCCACCATGGACCGGCGAATCGGCACAGAAAAATTCCAGCTACCTGCAGGCTCTATCTCAATCTTCGAGATTGTAACCTTCACGGTATGGTCAGGGTGCTATGATCGGTACATTGTGCCATTGCTCAGAAGAATCACAGGGAGGCAGCAGGTGCTAACCCTTAAGCAACGGATGGGCATCGGTGTTTTCTTGTCCATTGCATCCATGGCGGTGGCATCAACGGTGGAGACGTATCGGAGGAAAGCCGCGGTTAGGGAAGGCTTGCAGCATGATGCTCATGGAACATTGCAAATGTCTGTGCTATGGCTGGCACCTCAGTATGTCATAATAGGGCTCGCAGGCGCGTTCAGTTCTATCGGGCAGATCGAGTTCTACTATGCAGTGCTTCCCAAGTCCATGGGGAGCTTTGTGCTGGCATTGCTCTTCTTCGGTGCCGGTGTCGCGAGCATCATGGCGACATTGGTGGTCAAGACTATCAACTTGATCACTGGTAGAAATGGGATGGTACGATGGCTGTCCAACAACCTAAATGAGGGCCACTATAACTATTACTACTTTCTTCTTGCTATCTTTGGTGTCATTGATCTAGTCTATTTCATAGTTTGCACTTATGTTTTCGATGAAAGGACGCTAAACATGTCCCTGGAAATGGGTGGTGATGCAAAAGAGATGGTAGAGTTTCAAGAGGCTAGTTCAAACCATGGTTGTGAAAATTAGTGGTGATGCACAGCAGATGGTAGATCTACATGGATAGAACAAAGATATGGTTTAGTTGTTCTTGGTTTGTTGTATTGAAATGCTTGAACCTTCATATTTCAGCATGGTTATATGTATACAATTGGGGCTCTCTAAACTTTGGATCTATTGCTACTGTTATGACGGGAGTTCAATATCAGAGGAGGACCGCTCGTGGCTAGCAGGCCTCATGGCCCAGGACGTTGTTTCCTATTATTAGAGAACTATTATTATTATTAGAAACTTATTTTTATTTTTAGAAAGGAGAAGCGATATATAGTTGTAAAGACAATTGGATCAGTTTAAGCAGAAACATATTGTTTCCGGCTTCCTGAAGGGAGCCGGGAGTCTAACCCTAGCCGCCACCTCTTTCTTCCTCCTCGCACGATCGCTGGCTCCTCGCCGCCGATCAACCTTCAAACAGCGCCCACCGATCGTCCACACGTACAACCTCCGATCGGTGAGGGGCAGAGAGCAGCAGCATATCAACCTGGTATCAGCCACTTCCGATCCGATGTCGCTGCCGCTGCCCGCTTCAACCGCGCCGCCGCCGGACCCCAACGTATCCGTGCCCAACGTGTCCGTGCCGATTCCGTCCGCATCGATTCCGCCAACCTCTCTGCCCGCGGATCGCTGCCGCTGGCCGCCGGGCTTCCTCCTCCGCTGTGGGGGATGACCAACGAGCAGCTCACCGCGGCCGTTCTCGACCTCGGCAGGATGATGGCCGGCGTCCACGCATTCTCTTGGACCGCAGCCAGGCGTGGCGCCGACTCACCCACACCCGCAGCAGCCGCCGGCGCCCACCCGCAGCAGCGGCTGCCTTCGCCCGCCTCGGGCGCCGTCTACCCCTACGGGATGCCGCAGGACAGCACGGCGCACACCACCGCGCCAGCACCGGCGGTTCCCCCCGGCGGCGTCCCCATCCAGGAGATCCAGTTCCCCACTCGCCGTCCCCGCTTCCTCGTGGATCCCCGACGTCGCGCCGCCGGTCTACTCCTCCGCGCCGGCGCGCCCGTCGTCCATTCGACCCCTTCCATCACAGCGGGCTTCGGCCATGGGGGCGTTCCGCGTCGGGAACGCTCTATGGCGGCGTTGACGGCCCAATCTTCCATGGCTCCACCTTCGGTCCGCGCCGGCTGCAGCTCCAGCGTCGGCGGGCGCCCTCGGCTGCCGCTCCCGCGACGTTCGGCGCGGCGCCTTTCCAGCCTCGGACCTACAAGATCGACTTCGCGACGTATGACGGCTCAGTCGACCCGCTGAATTGGCTCACACACTGTGAACAATTCTTCTGGGGCAGCGCACTCCGGTGGAGCACGGACGTGGATGGCCTCCTACCACCTCACCGGCGCGCTCAGACATGTACTACGCCCTCCTGTTGGACGAGGGCGTGCCGTCCTGGAAGCACTTCAAGGAGCTTTGCCGTCTTCGTTTCGGACCGCTATCTACGGCTCGCGGCTGGCCGAGTTGGGGCGCCTTCCCTTCCACTCCACGGTCCAGAGTTGCGGACCGCTTCCAGACGGTGCTGGCGCACTCCAGGGACATCTCCACGCGCCAAAAGGCGGAGCTCTTCGTTGCGGCCTCCGGAACACATTCGGTCGACGTCGCGCTGCGCGCCCCGCCCGACCTCCAGACGGCCATGTTCCTCGCCCGTGCCTTCGAGACACGGCTCTGGCCGCGCACCCCCCTCAGCAGCGCGGCGCCCGCCCTCCCCCGCGCAGCCTTCCCCCACGCCAACAGGGCGGCGCCCCCCGGCTGGAGCACCAGCGCTGCCTGCGCCGCCCGCAGCTGGCGCTGCAGCACCGGCGCAGCAGCCCCGGCGCACCCGTCGCCGTACCGTCGCCTCTCGCCGGCCGAGATGCAGGAACGCCGTCAGGGCCTCTGTTACAACTGCGACGAGCAGTACGTGCGTGGCACGTGTGCCCCGCTGTTCTTCCTGGAGGCGGACGACTTCCTCGACGACGACGAGGCGGCGCCGACGACGCGGCCGTGGCCTTGCCCCGCAGACGCCGCCCCGCAGCGGACGCTCACGCTCACCTTCACGCTCTCGTGGTTTCTGTACACGCTCTTGCAGGCATCAGGACGTACCACACTATGCTCCTGCCCGTGACGATCAAGGGCGAGCGCTCCTCGCCCTCCTGGACACGGTTCCACCCACACCTTCCTCCAGGGCGCGGCCATCGGCGCCCTTGGTCTCGCTCTCAGGGGCGACAGCTTCGCGTTACGGTGGCCAACGGCGAGCGCGTGCCGTGTGACGGCATCGCCCGCGACGTGCCCGTTCGACATCTGCGGGACGTCCTTCTCCATCACCTGCGTCGGCCGGCGCTCGCTGTTCGACTTCATCCTCGCGTCGACTTCCTTGGCACGCTGGGCCCCTCACCTGGACTTCGAGGGGCTTCACCGTGTCCTTCCTGCATGTGGACCGCCGCGTCACGTGGCAGTGTGTGGGCGCCCGGGCGCGCCTCCCTCCAGCAGCGTCGCTGCAGCGTCGCTTCGGACCCGCACCACCCGCTGCTGGACGAGCTCCTACTTCAGCACGACGCCCGTCTTCGACACACCGCGCGGCCTTCCACCAGCCGCCCTACGACCACCGCATCCACTGCTGCCCGGAACCGCCAGTGGCAGTGCGGCCGTACCGGTACCCTCAGTTGCAAAAGGACGAGCTCGAGCGGCAGTGCGCCGCCATGCTGGAGCAGGGCATCATCCGCCCAGTACTTCTCCGTTCTCGCACCGTGCTCCTCGTCAAGAAGGCGATGGTCGTGGCGCTTCTGCATCGACTACCGCGCGCTCAACGACCGTACGTCCAAGGACAAGTTCCCGATCCCGGTGGTTGATGAGCTCCTCGACGAGCTCCACGGGGCCAAGTACTTCACCAAGCTCGACCTCCGCTCGGGGGTACCACCAGGTGCGCATGCACCCGCGGACATCGAGAAGAACGGCGTTCCGCACCCACCACGGCCACTTCGAGTTCCTGGTGATGCCGTTTGGGCTCTCCAACGCCCCTGCGACATTTCAGGCGTTGATGAACGACGTGCTCCGCCCCTTCCTCCGCAGGTTCGTGCTGGTTTCTTCGACGACATTTGATCTACAGCACGTCGTGGTCTGAGCACCTGCAGCATGTCGGCCTCGTCTTCACCGCCTTACGGGCCCACGGCCTCTTTCTGAAGAGGTCGAAGTGCTCCTTCGGGGCCCTCTCGTCGCCTACCTCGGCCACGTCATCTCCGCCGACGGCGTCGCCATGGACAGCGACAAGGTGGCCGCGGTCGCCTCATGGCCGCTACCGCGCTCCCCACGTGGGTGCGTGGCTTCCTGGGCCTCGCCGGCTACTACAGGAAGTTCATCCGCGACTTCGGCTCATCGCGGCACCACTCACACGTCTCCTGCGGAAGGAGCGTTCGTCTGGACGGCGGAGGCGGACGAGCCTTCGCTGCCCTGAAGCGGGCGCTCTCGTCGGCGCCGGTTCTACAGATGCCCGACTTCGAGCGCCAGTTCGTGGTCGACTGCGACGCGTCCGGCACCGGCTTTGGCGCCGTTCTACACCAAGGGGGGGGACCCCTGCTTTCTTCAGTCGACCCTTCGCCGCCCGCCATGTCAAGCTGGCGGCCTACGAGCGCGAGCTCATCGGGCTGGTGCAAGCCGTCCGGCACTGGCGCCCGTACTTGTGGGCGCCGGTTCCTCGTCCGCACCGACCACTACAGCCTGAAGTTCCTCCTGGACCAGCGGCTGTCCACCGTGCCTCAGCATCAGTGGCTCAGCAAGCTGTTCGGGTTCGACTTCACGTTGAGTACCGCCCCGGGCGGCTCAACTCGCGGCCGACGCGCTGTCCCGCCGCGACGAGGAGACTGCGGCGCTCTGTGCCCTCTCTGGGCCCTCCTTCGACCTCTACGCCGACATCCGCCGCGCACCGCGGACGACCCGGTCGCGCGCGACCTGCTGCAGCAGCTGGAGGCTGCGTCTCTGGGCGAGCCATGGGCAGCCGACGACGGCTTCCTCCTCCACGCAAGCGCATCTACGTGCCTGCACCGACGACTTGCGCCACCAGGTGGTGACCCTGGCTCACTCGGCTGGCCACGAGGGGGTCCAGAAAACCCTTGTGCGCCTCCGCGCGGACTTCTACATCCCCGGCGACCGCCGGCTGGTGCACGACTTCGTCCGCTCCTGCGACGTGTGCCAGCGGAACAAGACGCCGACCACACAGCCGGCCGGCCTACTTCAGCCCTTGGACGTTCCGTCGCAGGTGTGGGCGGATATCTCTATGGACTTCATCGAGGGGCTGCCGAAGGTGCACGGCAAGTCCGTGGTCCTGACGGTGGTAGACCGCTTCTCGAAGTACGCCCACTTCATCGCGCTCAGCCACCCCTACACCGCCGCCTCCGTCGCCCGCGCCTTCTTCGACGGGATCGTGCGCCTGCACGGCTTCCCCAGCTCCATCGTCAGCGATCGCGACCAGTCTTCACCAGCAATCTCTGGCGCGATCTCTTTAAATGTGCCGGTGTCAAGCAGCGGCTCAGTACGGCCTTTCACCCCCAGACGGACGGCCAGTCCGAGGTCGTCAACAAGATCATCGCAATGTACTTGCGCTGTGCGACAGGTGATCGGCCTCGCTCGTGGGTCGACTGGCTCTCCTGGGCGGAGTACTGCTACAACACCTCGTACCACACGGCGCTCCGAGCGTCGCCGTTCGAGGTTGTGTACGGCCGACCCCCGCCACCCCTCCTGCCACACCACGCCGGGGCGGCTCAGACAGAGGCGGTGGACGCCATGCTGCGGGACCGCGACGCGTTCCTGGAGGAGGTTCGCGAGCGTCTTCTTCAGGCCCAGCAGTACGCCCAGCGCCACTACGATGAGCACCATCGCGAGGTGGAGTTCGACATGGGCGCATGGGTGCTGCTCCGACTTCTCCACCGACCCACCCATGCGCTCGCTTCGCCGTCCAAGGGCAAGCTGCGCCCACGCTACGCCGGGCCGTTCCAGATCGTTGAGCGCATCGGGCAGGTGGCTTATCGTCTCCGACTCCCCGCGGACGCGCGCCTGCATGACGTCTTCCATGTAGGGCTGTTAAAGCCTTACAACTACGCCGGCTCGCCACCATCAACACCGGCCGTGCTGCCACCGGTTCAGGACGGGCGACTGCTGCCAGCCCCTGCGCAGGTCCTGCGCGCCCAGCTTCGTCGCGGCGCGTGGCGCATCCTCGTCAAGTGGCAAGGTCTTCCGGAGGACGACGCCACCTGGGAGCCCCTGGACGACTTCAAGACTCTCTACCCGGATGTGCAGCTCGAGGACGAGCTGTTTGCCGGGGCGGGGAGAGATGTTATGACGGGAGTTCAATATCAGAGGAGGACCGCTCGTGGCTAGCAGGCCTCATGGCCCAGGACGTTGTTTCCTATTATTAGAGAACTATTATTATTATTAGAAACTTATTTTTATTTTTAAAAAGGAGAAGCGATATATAGTTGTAAAGACAATTGGATCAGTTTAAGCAGAAACATATTGTTTCCGGCTTCCTGAAGGGAGCCGGGAGTCTAACCCTAGCCGCCACCTCTTTCTTCCTCCTCGCACGATCGCTGGCTCCTCGCCGCCGATCAACCTTCAAACAGCGCCCACCGATCGTCCACACGTACAACCTCCGATCGGTGAGGGGCAGAGAGCAGCAGCATATCAGCTACTATAGTTAAAG
Organism: Oryza meyeriana var. granulata; assembly: GCA_003991445.1. Taxonomy (NCBI): domain Eukaryota; kingdom Viridiplantae; phylum Streptophyta; class Magnoliopsida; order Poales; family Poaceae; genus Oryza; species Oryza meyeriana. The sequence goes on from RYFJ01001392.1 coordinate 64,839, forward strand.
TTTCAATAATAACTCTGTTGTAACAATGAAGTATGCAGTACAAGCTAGCATGCACAATACAAATAACAAAACATCCACAAAATGTAAGTTTAGTGACAAACATAAAAATTAACTAACATTCGGTCTAAATGTTATAAATACAACAAATATTGTCACTGTGAACACTAGCCCAGAACTAGCAATCGTTGCCAGTTCAAGAATGGCTTCACTGCCGATTATTAAATTAGCAATGTCACTACGAGTTCAGGAGATGAATCGGTAGTAATACTCGTTAGAAAAAAAATTACAATTTTTACTGTCACCGCCGATGCAGTATCTCCAGGACTCATACCTGCTGCCCGCTGTTCTCCCTGGGTCTCGACCGTTGTTTGCCTCCCTGCTCTCCTCCCTCGGTCATTGCTAATTCTACCGTTGTGGCTATCGCCATATTTAGTAATAGGTTTTCACAGAACAAACATTTTGACTGGCCTTGGGTGGAAGCTAGTGAATAGATGATCGCACCAAGTCTTATAAGGACCGGCTCATGAACAAGCCTGTGGGTGAGTTTGAAAGTGAGGGAAGAGGAGGAAAAAGAAGATCACGTTAAACGAGGTGAGTCATTAGCACATGATTAATTGAGTATTAGATATTACAAACTTGAAAAATGGATTAATATAATTTTTTTAAAACAACTTTTATATAGAAAATTTTTATAAAAAAACACACCGTTTAACAGTTCAGGAAGCGTGTTCACAGAAAACGAGACGCGTTTTCATTCTAAGCTGTACATTCGAACACTCCCTAATGATATGGCTTGATCCATAGGATGTTTAATATGCACTGAAAAATTTACGAGCAATTTTAGTGGCTCAATCTTCGTGGTGGATCATAATATTGAGATAGCTGTCACAGCATGACCTAACTAAAAGGCCAGTGTACAAGTTTTTGCACATGCAACAAACTATACCGATACAATTGCCCTTCCATGTTAGTTAACTAAGAGCCGTCACAATGTTGGCTAAGAACTTGCCTTTTCCTTTTCCGTGTCAGTTTACTCATTTATATATTTTTCCATATGACGAAGTTAGTCAGACTTGTGGCGGTACTTGTCTGCTCATATTTGTTGTGGTGTTATAAGATATTGAGTATGTGTTAAGTGCCTGCTCTGTATTTCTTGCGGTGTTATATGATATTGAATATGTGTTGATAGATAAAGGTGTATGATCTTTTTGTAACAACAGATTTATATTTTCTCTTTGTTTTTAGTATAAATATATCTATTTCCTAAAAGTAAATATGGAGTCGATTATTGGGGAACATATCTCGTGCACACCAACTAACACCCGAAAGTTCTAGAAAATATGTAATTGTAATTCGAATAGTATTATACCTATATGTAACGTCTCAACTTTAAATTCATTATATTTTAGCCGTAACAACAAAAAATGAAAAATATGATAGTTTTAAGAGTATAAATCTATTAGAATTTTATCTTTTTTTTCTCTCTATGTATGATGAATTTGAAGATGAGACTTTACATATATGTGTAATACTATTGAAATTAAGGTACACGTACACCCTAAACTTTTAGCTAAGAGTCTGTTTAGCACCTTAAAGAAATTAGCAGATTGAACTTTCTCATTTTTCGGTACACATAACCCCTGAGCAGTCTTGTAAAGTGGTTTTGCATGGAGGACAAACGAATTTTTTTTATTTTTATATTTTTTTAATAAAATATTTACAAAATTATATTTTCATTTTAAAAATTTACAAAAAATATACTCCCAACGCCCTCTGGGAGGGCATTTTTTAAAAATCGCCCTCCCAGAAGGCGATTTAATGACGTGACTGACGGCCATTGGCCGGGCGGCCGACGGCCGTCAGCACTTTTGCAGGCGGCCCCCGGCCGCCGAAAAGCCGCCCTCTCGGAGGGTGGCAAGGGGGCCGCCTGCAAAACGCCGGCCGTGGAGCCGGCCATTTTACAGACGGCCCCCCTTGCAGCCCTCTGGGAGGGCGGTTTTTAGCTAGCCCAGTATAAAACCCCCTCCTAGACTCAAAAAATGTCATAAAATTCATAGAAATTACAAAAAAAAAAAAGAAGAGAGAGCTGAGAGCAAGGCTGAACGAAAGCAGCGAAGCTCTACCGGTTTGCTGATTTGTCTGCAGGTAAAATCTATTGTCCCTTTGCAATTTCTATTTCTATGCAAAAATTAATGTAGTATTGTACTGGTTACGTGTATAGTACTATATGAAAATAAGTTGTTACCGTAGATGTGTAGGTTTTTAGTCAATCTGTTAGATGACTTAGTTTGTGCAACGATGGTAGTTATAAAATCTCGATTACACGGTTTTAGATGTGAGGAGAATGTTGGTACCTAGTTTAACTATATTTTTTCATCAACAGATATGTCAAAAAAGTGATATTTCAGTTATTTCACGGGTAAGGGAATGTTAGGTATGGTCCACAAGATATAAATCTGTCAGAGTTTAGTTCAACAGCTAAGGGCATTGATAGGCCAGTTGAGAGAAGTTTTGGGTCAGTGTACAACTGGCTAATGCGAGGCTTTCGACTCAACCCCCAGATCAACCCAATAACCTTGTATGTTGTAGTCAGTCGTGCAGTTGAAGGTTTTTTTAGGAACTGATGCCGGTGGATTGCACTGCCACTTGGAGATGGTACGTGGAGAATGCATTCCAATGTGGTTGGCCACTGTGCATACTTGTGTCGGTGTATGAGAAGGATAACACCGCTGCTGCAATGGCCGTGCAAGATGATGAGGGTCCAAGTACGGCGAGAGAAGGTGATGCCAAAACAATGGAAGAAAATGAAGGAGGGAATGAAGAAGATAGATAGCCAACAGGTATGGCAGATGAGTGAGAACTAATCGACACCATCATCGAAGAAATGGATAGGGAAGATGCTAAAAACGAGCATGGAGAGTATGATGATTCGTCCGATGAGGACAACGTGATGCCTGCAGAATGGAGCAACGAAGACTTCTCTGGCCGTGTTATCTCCGAGCGGCATCATGTGCCATGGGAGTACAAGGAGAATGAGGTCATCTAGGGGGCTAAGTATGTATATGTAGAGGATTTAAAAGATGCAATAAAACAATGGACGGTGTCACTTCAGAGGGAGTTCTCGGTCGTGAAGTCAAGCAAATCAGTGTATGAAGTGAAGTACGTGAAGGATGGGTGTCCATGGCGGGTGCACGCATTCAAGGTTAAATGGAAGGATTATTGGTAAGTTTCAATCATTACCAAGCATTCATGTTACTGACCCGGTGTTGAAAAAAATTATAGAAACATGACATCTACATTTATTGCAACAGAAATGTATTCTCATATTGTGAACAACCTGGGGTACGAACCAAGGTCAATTGTTAGACATATTGAAGAGAAATTCAAATACATAATTAGCTATGCTAAGGCTTGGAGGGCAAAACAGAAGGTTATAGAGATGAGGGTTGGCACATTTAAAACATCTTATGATAATTTGCCTCGTCTGTTAGCCTATATTTTTCAGAGGAATCCAGAGACCTGCTACGACCTAAAAGCCTTTCTATCAATTGACCATAGTAATAAAAGTGTGTTGCAACGAGTATTCTTTTCATTAGGTGCTTGTATTAAGGCATTTGTGCATTGTTGTCCCATCCTCTGCATCGATGAGACATTTCTGACCGGAAAGTACAGAAGGAAGATATTAACAGCAATTGGAATTGATGGGAACAATCAAGTTCTACCGGTGGCTTTTGATTTTGTTGAAAGTGAGAACACTGATAGCTGGTATTGGTTCCTAGAAAGGGTTAAGTTTGCAGTTGTACGGATGAAGCCAGACGTATGCCTCATACATGATCGTCACGTCGGCTTGCTACGGGCAATTGAGGAATTGAGAGATGGATGTGCTGAGAAGGGATACCCACCAAGGTAGTCTGATGTCCAAAGTAGATGGTGCATGCGTCATATGGGTGCTAATTTCTACAGACAATTTAAGAATAAGCATCTTATGAATCTTTTCAAGAGGCTGTGTGCCTAGAATCAAGAGAAGTAGTTCAATGAGCTTTGGAGGAGATTGGATGAGCTGACCACTAAACAAACAGATGAGCAGTCCAGGAGGGCTACCCTTGTAGGGGATGAGGCTCCACAAGCTCTTGGACCTCTATCAAGTGACGGACCTCGTATGAGAAGAAGGTCGGCATCCTCGGTTAGAAAATTTTCAGAGTGGATTGAGAATGAGCCAAAGGAGAAATGGGCATTGTTGTATGACAAGGATGGTTCTCGATTTGGCATAATGACCATAAATTTGGCAGATGTTTATAACTGGGTGATGCGTGGTGTTCGAGAGCTCCCACTTGTTAGCATAGTTGAATTTATCTTGCATGGCATATGCAAGTACTTCAAAGATTGGTTCAGAGCAGCCGGCCCCTCAATGGCGGATAATAATCTTTTCTTTGGCACACTACTGACTAAGTACCTACAAGGTAAAAGTAATAAGGACTGAAGACATCGAGCTATACCTCAAGGTACACAAGAACACAGATTTGAAGTATTGTGTGTCGATAAGGGCATGTGCGGAATCTACCGCAATAGAGTTGTGCGGGAGTGCGTGCTGAAGGAAGACGGGACCTGCAAGTGCTCATGCCGAAAGCCTACTCTGCTCCACAAGCCATGTTCTCATGTTATTGCCACGAGCAGTGAATGCGGGATAGAAGCACGTTATTTTGTCTCACCTTATTTCAGAAAAGAAGCAATCTACAATACCTGGAGTGGAGAGATATATGGCTTCAGTATTGCGGAGACATTTACTACGGAGCATCCTCAAGCTATCTACATTCCTGACCTAACAAAATTAAGGGATAAAGCAGGTCACCGCAAGACAAGACACATCCGTAATGACATGGATGAGTCAGAATCCGGTGGAAGACATAAACGTTGTTCAAAGTGCGACCAAACAGGCCATACATATAAGAAATGCCCAAAAGATGCAACCGGTCCAAGTGAGGCGGAAGCTAGACCGTCGGGTTCAGGCGCTGATGGCAGTTGTCCTACGGGTGAAGGCACAACTTCAAGACGACCCCGTCTTAGATGTTCTCGAACATTTGGTGGTGCTACGGTGTAGTGTAAGTCTATGCTTGATCTTTATTGTAGAACGATGTGTACCGTACTATTGTTTTTTATTGTCATATAATAATGATATAAACCTTAACAATAATTTGTAACTTGGTTGTTCAATTAACTTTACGAACTTACTCTTACTTGTTGCTTTGATAATATAATTTACGCTAACTCTCTATTTACATGCAGGTATGGCGTACCATACCCCGGAGCTGCTCGACCGGGTCCTCGACCAGTCCCACCGGTCTTACCTGTCAGCCGTCGAGGGTCCCCAGCTAGGCACCTTCCGTCCACGGCCTTCACGTCACCTCCTGCAGATAGACCACCGGTTCCGTGAGAGGTAAGAGCTGTACTAACATTCCTTCACATCATTTCTACATATCTATGGTCCCTAATATTGACTACAGTGCTATATTCTATAGGTTGCGTGAGGCTGGACTTCTTTCGCTGTGCAGGCTAGTTGAGCCCTCACGGGACGAGAAGGACCCCACCAGGAGATGGGACACTGACCGGTCACTTCTGGTGGCACTGGTGGATCACTGGAGACCGGAGACGCACACGTTCCACCTACTGTGTAGCCAGATGACTCCCACACTCCAGGACGTGTCCTACCTGCTGGGACTTTCCCTCGCAGGGGATGCGTCGATCCGGTAGATGAGATGCAAGGTTGGTCGCAGGACATCACTGCTCGGTTCGAGGCCGTGCACCGTCGACCTGGACTTGGTAGGCCGGGTTCGCTACTGTCTTACACCCCAACCGGCCCCTCGCAGGCGTGGCTGCTACAGTTCACTGTAAGTCACGGATTCCTTCAATTCACAATCATCCGATTTGTAAAACAACAGTGGTGCTGACTACAATCTTGCTTTACAGCTTGATCAGCTAGACGAAGACACCGACCAATACTCGATGCAGTGGAGCTTGGAGGCGTACCTGCTGTGGCTGTTCGGGTGGGTGATGTTCACTAGCACGACAGGGCACGCGGTGGACAAGGGACTGATCCACTACGCTCGTGCGATCGCTGACAACGAGGACAGCTATGTACCACAGTGGAGCTAGGGATCTGCTGTGCTAGCGGCGACGTAACGTGGTCTTTGTGACTCGTGCACAAAGACCGATGCAGGTGCGATTCTCGCCTGTTGCCCTCTCCTTTTGCAGCTATGGGCAGCCGAACGCTTCGCGATAGGCCGCCCTCTGATTCACCACTCTCCCTACGAGGGTGGCCTTGGAGACTTGTACGAGCAGTCGGCTGAGGACCGTCCCACTATGGGGACGATATGGTGTCACCGTGAGGTACGTTACATGAAATTCTAGGTTTATCACTGAAGCACAAACACTGACGTGTTCCCCCTATCATATTTTGCAACATCGTTACACTCACACGTAGGTTAGGAGGGCCTACTGCGACTTCGTTATGGAGTTGGACCGCCTGTAGCCCAGCGACGTCATCTAGGAGCCGTATAGTCCGCAGGCCATCGCGGCCCGTGCACCGCTCGGACTCTCGGCTCTTTGCACGCGCGACCAGTCATGCTAGATGACGAGAGTGCCGTTGGTATAAAATCTCAGCCAGATACGGCTAAGGTATTTCCTTCTTAGAGATATACCTTACCCGGCTAAGACTGTATATTCCTTTCTATACAAGGCAAAATCTACCGGGTGCTACTATATCTCTAATTACAAGTTTCGGCCCATCCTCTATCCGAGTGGTCCATATGCTTGTGACGAGGTACCTAGGGCCCATGGCCTCCACAGTAGCCCCTGAGACCTTCATAGTTGAGTCACAGCTAATGCCGAGTGCTCATCCTCCTCGGTGAAGATTGCCCGAGTGCATTGCTCCCGAGTACTCTTTGTCCGAGTGCTTCTTCTTCCCAAGTCATGCTTCATGTCAGTTGGCAGCGAGGCTATGAAGGGCTTCATGTAGATGTATGAATTGTGTGCGCCGAATAGTCGCACGTATTAGGTGTAGCCCCTGACTTTGTGCTTAATTGTGAAGACAATTAAACATAAAGTCAAAGATCTTTAACCTTGTAGTCTTTCCCGAGTAGAATACTACTGGTATATGAGACTCTTCGGTATCATGTCAACAAGAATATGACTTATAGTCTTGCCGAGTAGCATGCCACTCGTATATGGGACTCTTCAGCTTCATGTTAGCTAGAATAGGGGGTTTATAGTCTTTCCCGAGTGGCGACCCACTCAGGAGCTAGACTCCTCAGCGTCATGTCAGCTGGAAAAGATATTTATAGTCTCTCCTGAGTAGTGCACTACTCGGAAGTTAGACTCTTCAGCGTCGTGTCGGCTGGAATAATGTTGCTCATGGCGACTGTTAGCCAAGCATGTAAGCCGAGTACCACTTTATGAAAATAGATCCATTGCGTGGTCAAGTGTACTCGAGAAAGATACCTGCATCCCCAATTTTAATGAAGACCAGCTTGTGATCCTTATAAGGATATATCCTCAATACCTGGTGGATAAAACAGATACCCAAACACATGTGTTTAGCAATTAGGCCTTCATGAAGCATATCTATTTACCTCATCGGTTCCTGTTGGTAGCACCAGCACTGTGATTTTAACCCAGCCTGCGAGTGGCCTATATTGAGCGTGCTATTGTAGAAACTCATATCTTGGTGGCCCAATGTCGAATTTGTAGGCCCAAGCCCATTTAGTCGGCACGGGCTCTATAAAGGTTGAGGGAGAGAGAAAAGATTCCTCATCTTCCCCACACGACCAATCATTTCATCTTCCCAGCTCCGCGCCGAAATTTCGCTTCCCGCTCTGCTAGGGTTCGCCATTGCTTGCTCCTCCCTACCAAAGTTCAAGCGACTCTGCATCCGCTTGTCAATTCCAAGCCCCCGACCTTGTTTCCCCCAAATCTCCTATCCCCCCAGCCATGCCGAAGGTTCCAGATGTTATTGGGGCATTAGACGATGGGTGGCCGATCTCGGACTGCAGCCGAGCAAAGCTGGAGAGGTTGGAGAAGTCGCTGCGGCTGCAAAGCCGTGATATCATCCGCTGGCACCCGGCTGAGGGTGAGTCGGTCCCAAATCCCCAATCCGGCGAAACCGTTATTTTTGCCTCTTTCTTTGACAGGGGTTTGTTTCTTCCCTCTTCCGAGTTCTTCCGCCGTCTTCTTAATTTTTATGGATTGGAGTTGGTGAATCTGAATCCCAACTCGATCCTGCAAATCTCCATCTTTGTGACTCTTTGTGAGTGCTACTTGGGCGTGGAACCCCACTTCAATTTCTTTAGGCACCTATTCCACATCAAGCCCCAACCCTCCAAGAATAAGGTTCAGGTGATTGGGAGGGCTAGCCTTCAGTTGAGAAGTGAGATGAAGAAGATATATATTAGTCTCCCTCTGAAGTCCTCCTTGAAAGGTTGGCATAAGCAGTGGTTTTATTGTTCTGATCTGACACCCTCCCTGCCTACATTCACCGGAAAGCCCCCGACGATCTCGCCCAATTGGTCGTCAAATCCAACCTTCGAAGAGATGGGCCAAGTGCATCAGTTGCTGGCAGAATTGGAGAAGTTTAAGGAAGCTGGCCTGACTGGCCCTTGGGTGGCCAAGCGTTTCCTGACCCGGCGCATTCAGCCGCTGAAGTTGAGGAGCGAGTTCTGCTGGGACTATCAAGGGATGGATGACCCCGACCGAGAAAGCCGAGAGGTGGTTAGCCAGCAAGAAGTGACCGAGACCTTGTTTACCTATTTCTCCAATGGGGTGATCGAAACCGAGGACGTAGAGCGCTGTATTGCGGCTTATAATCGGAATTGGCCTCGTCCCGAGGTAACCTCTGCCTTTCTTCTGTGATGAATGCTTGTAGACATGTATCTGTGATTGCCCAGCATTGTGTGATGTATATTGTTGAATCATTTGCAGTGGTGCAAGGAGTTTGATGATGACTCCCACCCATTGTCGGCCGCTAAATCAAAGAAGAGGCCGAGAAGTCCTTCTGCTGCCCGGCCGGACTCCAAGGGAGCGGGGAAGAAAATCAATGTTGACCGGGGCAAGGCAAAGGTTGTGAAGCCGAGCACCGCTACCGGGAGTCTAAAGATAAAGGACACCGCCGGCGCAGCACCTAGGCCATTGAGCCCTAGGCCGGGACCCGTGCGGTCAAGCTCCCCGTTGTCGAGCCCAACCAGAGCGCTGCCAAGTACGAGGTCGACCACAGCGTCACCAAGTACCCGAGTGCCCCAACCAACCACACCGGACGGGGCAGGCCAGGATTGAAATGCCGCCACTGACTGCCGCGCCGTCCGGCCCAATAGCCAGCAGCCCTCCAGTGCCGCCCTCTGGATCTCTCGAACAGAAGCTTAAGTTCTCCAAGAGGTAGGTCATTCTGGGTCTTCTGAAAATCGTGTTTATGATAGTGACGTCTTGATGTTGGATTCGTTGTGCACGAGGCGGGTCGACATTGACCTCAAGAGGACCACGCCAACCACTCCCGCTGCCGATCCTACCCTAATCGAGTCAGAGCCAGCGAGCACACCTGCTGAGCTGGCGGCGGTCTCAGTTGCAAAAACTGGGACGGCCCCGACTGCAGGGCCACCAACACCGGTCGACCAAGGGATGGTTGCCGGGGCCGCTGCTCCAGCTCCTGAGCCGGCGCCTGTTGGTGAAGCCGTGGTAGCAACTCCTGAGCCAACCCCCAAGGCCCCAGAGGCTGCCGAGTTGGGGGCCAGGAGTCCGTCGCCGTCGTGGTCGTGGTCGTCGTCGTCGTGGTCGTCGTTGTTGTCTCCTCCTTCAGATAAGCCGGACCACCCCAGGCTCAAAGCTCCTCCTCGCAAGTTCCCGCGGATGTTCCATTGGACGGTGCCCGATAGAACCGCGAAGAGTTATAGGCATGATGAGGCTGCGGCGGAAAGAGAGCGCGAAAGCTTGCTGCGTGCCACACTCACCGCATCCCGGGGATCCAGGCATGACCTTCGCTGTATTCGCAGTCTTGGTTTTCTTGCTCGTATGAGTTATCTGATGACTGACTCTGTTTTGCTCTATTTTTTCCCAAGTAGAAGCTCGTTGATCGCTCGGAGAAGATGAGCGAAGTCTTGATCCGGGTGGCCCCCCATCTCCAAGAGTTGGACCAGCTCCGGGCCTTGAAGGCCGAAGTAGAAGGGTGCTGCCAGGAGAGGGAGTCTTGGCTGAGGGACTCTGTTACTCAGCTCAGGACTGAGAATTGGGACCAAGCCAAGAAGATAAGAGGTAAGCCTCCAGGATGTATCTTCCTGACCGGATCCTCAGTATATTTCTCCAGCTGTGTTGTTCCTGACTGCCCAGTTGTGTCTTAACTACAATGTCGAGTTCTTGACTAATCTGTTGTGCAGCCCTCGAAGCCGAGTTGAAGACCTGAACAGAGAGGGAAATCCAGCTGAAGGAGGCCGAGAAAGCCAAAGCCGAGCTTGAACATGTAACGCCCAGAAATTCGCACCGAAATTCTAAACATTAATGTGTAATAAATCCCTGCCCAGGAAAGCCAGGGTACACAAACCAAGTTGCCATACAGAGTGTCTTACAAACAGAGTAAACTGTATATTACATAAATGCAGCGGAAAAAGGTAAAACGGAGTCTATAAACATCTGGCCAAGCAGCCGATTCCATTCCCACAGGCACCTTGACGGCGGAGCCAGCCTATTCCTCAGGATGATCTTCATCTGACACGTCCTCCAACACTGGGGGGAAAATTGGAGCAATGCTGAGTACCACCCACAGTACTCAACAAATCACACCCACAAATATGCATATGCACAGGGTACAAAGATGGGATAGGGTTTATTTGCGGAAAAGCAGTTGCAAAAGGGAAGTAGTTTGCAAACAGTAAAAAAATTGATTTAATTAACAATATTAACTTCCACTGATTAACGTTACACCACGTTAACCAGGCCCAACCATTCCCAACCGATTGACGCTAAACCACGTCAACCAATCTCCACTACTGATGAACGCTACACCACGTTCACCAGACACCTCCGGGTACCGTTACACCACGTTACCCGGACTCCACTTATTAACGCTACACCACGTTAACCAGTCACCACCGGACAACGTACCACGCTGACCAGTTTTTCCCGACCAACGCTAAACCACGTTGACCAGGCCGCGCTGATGGAGGTTACACCACGACCACCAGGCGTAACTGATGAGAGTTACACCACACTCACCAGTCTCCACCGATTAGCGTTAAACCACGCTAACCAGTCACCCCCGGTCAACTCAACCACGTCGACCGGACTCACACCTTCCACACACCAGTTTGATAAAACAGGATTAATTATCTAGGGTGAGACTAATCACGGTGAGTCTTGGCCAATGTGCCCATTACCGCGGGCGCGGCTATTCGAATAGTTTTACTCTGATCAGAGGTGTACAACTGTACCCACAAGACACAGCCCCCACACACGTTCCCGTGTGCCAGTACATCACCACGATGTCCCGTGCGAGGCTGTGACAGGACCGTTCACGCAACCCCTCCCTAACCATCCACACCACGCTGAGGTTGCACCTGCCGACAGGGCACGCCAAATTGGCCAGGCTACCCCCCTTGCGCCACGGTGAATCCGGCAGCCGATCAACCCTACCCCGGGCCGACCCAACTCCATCACACCCACCCTCTTCATCGGTGCCTAGGAGAGGGAGAAGAAACGCTTCAAGCCCAGCCGTTGCCCACGCTGGCTTGTGGCAAGTACGGGAAGTTGCCCAAGTGGTTCCCGCGAACCGGTCTTAATTGCCATGGGTGTGACAAGCAAAACCATACACCCACAGCCCACCATTTAGGTCAAAATTTTAGGAATTTAACAACAGCCTATCCAAGGTTCCATTTTTCCGACATTGAGTCGAATCATATAAAAAGACATTATTTAATTCCCAGGTGAGCTATGTTGCTAAGCATGGCTAAGCATCCTAGGGATTATATTCTACTCATATTATTACCCAGGTGACAAGGATTTAGTCATCAAAACTAAGGCTTCATCCTGACATTGTATAGGCAATACCAATCCACATGAATTATTAAAATAATGCAGTTTATTTGCGTAAACAAAGCAATTTAACAAAAAATGGGTACAAATTGATCAAAGTATCAGTGCGACTTGCCTTGCTCCGGCTCAAGGTATTCGGCTACGATCTCGAAATACGCGGGAGAGTTACCGGCGTCGGATTCTACAACAAACAATGCATAAACAATTAAAAACAGTACATGGGGGTCAACAAACATGGGCTGAAAGTATTTTTAATGGATTCTTGGCATTTTTCTGGATTTAATGAAATTTGAATGGACTTAATCAGAGATCGCATGAAATAGTTATGATTTATTGAATTTTACTGCTATTTTCAGAGTGAATATAATTAACCAGTGATTTAATGCGCATTAACCGATTTAAAGACGTCACCCGAGAGGGAGGCGACGGCGCACAGGGGCGGGCGCACCACGTGGCGCCACCGCGGGCAACCACACGGGCGAGCGAGCGGGCGGCCCCGATCTGCCACCCGGCAGATCGGACGGCCCCGGGGAGCGGCGGCCGAAGCCAACCGTCCCGAGCGGGAGGCGGCGGCGCGCACGCGACCCGATGGTTGACGACAGCGACCACCCGGCGCGGCGGCGACCACACGGAGGGGCGGAAAGGAACGGGAAAACGAAAGGGGTTCTCACCGGCGGCTCGGGACGGCGAGCGACGGCGCGAAGACGACAGTGGCGACGAAAAAGCGGCGGCGGCCTCGGGACGACATCGGCGACGGAACTCCGATGGCGGGGAACGGGCGAGAGGCAATTGCCGAGGTGTCCTGGAGGAGGAGGAGGACGGGAGAGGAGTTAGAGCGGAGAATGGAGACACGGCGCGGCAGGAATCACCGGCCGGAAAGGAGGCGAAGGGCCGATACTCACCGAGCGCATGGGCGAGGCGGTCTGGCGAGCTTCGGCTTCAATGGAGTGGCGGCCGAGGTGCGGCGCAGCGCGGTAGAGGTGCTGGCGGTGGCGGGGTGGCCTGACGGCGTCCGGAACGGCGGCGAGCGGCGGCTGGAGGCGGCGAAAAAACGGTGGAGCTCGGGTGCGCGTTGGCGACAGGGTTCTGGGGCACTGGAAAGCTCGGCGTGTTGGGGAAAAGATGGAGGAGAGGGTGGAGATGGTTTTTATACAGTCGGCCGGGAGAGATCGAGGCCGAACGGCTCCAATCGTGCATGGGAGAGTGGACGGCGGCGTGGGCATCGTGTGCGAGATTCTCCGGAGAGAGGGGACGTGGACGTCGGGGAACTCGGGGGAGTGGGGCGGACTCGGTCCGCGACCGTTTGAACGAGTGGAGGGCGCGGGGGATGAGGCGGGAGGCGGCGCCGGATCGGACGGCTCCGGGGAATTTCCCCTCCACCCGTTTCGGACGGAGGAGGAAGATGATGATGACAGGCGGGCCCGGCCTGTCAGCGGGTGCGTGGGCACGGGTGCGAGCGAGGGCGCGGCCGCGGGGCTCGGGCGCGAGGGCGCGGGAGCTCGGGCGCGAGGAGCTCGGGCGCGGGCGCGGGCGCGAGGGCGCGGCCGCGGGGCACGGGCGCGAGGGCGCGGGGGCACGGGCGCGCGGAGGAAAAGGCCGGGGAGGAAAAAAAAGGACCCGGCCTGCGGCGCGTGGGGAATGGCGGCATAGGAGCGGGCCAGCGGCCCCGAGGGAGAAAAAGAGAAAGGAAGAAGGAAAAAGATTTCCAGGACGATTTAAATTCTGATAAGCGTATTTGATTTATTAAAAATAGTTCATGTGCTCTGTAAATTCCACTAAAAATCCAGTTAATGTATTTTGGCATAGAGAATACAAGAAAAATATTCCCGGCCACGATAATTTATTATCTTGCATTTTACACCATCAATTAATTTCTCTATCCTTTTTAAAATTCCTTTTCTTAGGTATTTTCTCCGGTAAAGTTTCTGTGTGGCTAAATCTCAGGGTGTGACAGAACAAGACAAGGCCAACCTGACAAAGGCCCGAATCGAGCTTGAGCAAGAGAAGGCCGAATTGAAAAAGGCCAATACTAAGCTCGAGAGTGAAAAAGTTGAACTGGAGAGGACCGTAGCCAGGTGGGAGGCCGACTACGCCAGTAAGTCTCCCTTTTGACACTGATCTTGACCAATCCATTGATTACTCCATTTGGAGCTTTACCTAACAAGTTTACTTGTCGATGAACCCGGGTAGCTGCCAGAGCCAATTCCTAAGCCCAATTTCAGGCTTACGCAGAGGAGATAAAGGTCGTCAAGGAGTCACGGGAGGCACTCCTCGGATCCGTGAGAGGGCTCCTTGACATCATGGATCCTCGCCCCGTGGGAACCAACTACAACTCGATCGCCCAAGTGGAGTCGCGCCTTGAAGATGCACCGAGTGCCTTGAAGAGGTACTCGGATGAGCATGTTATCACCGGCGTGGCCCGAACTCTAGCTATGACCAAGTCCATCTACCCAAGGGCAGATGTTGAAGCCATCGAGGAGGGATTTGCCGAGGAGACAACTCCTGAGGAGGTGCTAGAGCTGATAGCCAAGGCGAGGCCGACTGCGGAGATTATCACCCGAGACCTGGGTCTGTAGAAAGAGTACGTCATGCAGTCGGTGTATTGTGAACTTTTATAAAGACATGTGTAAATATATATGCAATGCCGCCAAGCTTTAAACTATTACTCAGTTATCATTAGCTTTACTCGATTATATGGTCTGCACCGAGCTAGTCTATGGGAACTTAATGAAATCGTTCACCGTAGGAAGCTGTACTCGGGCAAACCTAACAAGGTCGTAGTGAAGCTTCGTAACTTAGGTAAAATAGGCTTGTATATTATTAACAAAGCACATAAGATACATGCAGCCCCCGACTCACTACTCAGTTGAAACAAGCAGCGTAGTGAGTCAGAGTGGAACTGTACACATGGAAAAATAAGAGATTCAGATATAGAAAGGACGTAGCTGTTCTATGTTCCATGAGTTACTGATGAGGGCACCGTCTTGGGTCTTCAGTCGGTAGGCGCCTAGCCGCGTGACCTCGGCTATAATGAACGGCCCTTCCCAGATTGGGGATAGTTTGTGCCTGTCTTTGGTGGTCTGTATTTTCCTTAAGACGAGATCTCCGACCAAAAAGGCGCGGCCACGGACATTGCGATTGTGGTAGCAATGCAGGCCTTGGAGATACCTTGCCGACTGGATTGTTGCGATGTCGCTCGCTTCTTCCAACTGATCTAATTCGACCAGCCGGGTATCATTTGAGATGTCTTCTGAGTAAACCCGGACTCATGGAGAGCCGAACTCTAACTCGGTTGGTAGCATAGCCTCGGCACTATAGACCAGAAAGAAAGGGGATTGCCCTGTTGCCCGACTAACCATGGTTCTGAGAGACCAGAGAACAGATAGGAGTTCTTAGACCCACCAGCCCGCATATGGTTGTAGTTGGTCGAATATCCTTGCTTTGATGCCTTGTAAGACCATGCCATTGGCTTGTTCAACCTGCCCATTGCTCCGCGGGTGTGCCACAGACGCATAGCAGATCTTGATGCCGAAGTCGTCACAGAAATCTTGAAACACGCCGCCCGTGAACTGAGTACCGTTGTCAGTGATGATGCGGTTGGGGACCCCGAATCGGTATAGTATACTCATGATGAAGTCCTTTGCTCGTGCCGCTATTATGGTTGCAACGGGTTTGGCCTCAATCCACTTGGTGAATTTATCCACCACGACGAACAAGTATGTGAACCCTCCTGGCGCTTTCTCGAAAGGCCCGACCATGTCAAGCCCCCATACTGCAAAGGGCCAAGAGATTGGGATTGTTTGGAGCTCCTAGGCTAGGAGATTGGTTTGTCTTGCGTAGAACTGGCAACCCTCGCATGTGCGAACGATGTCTTTAGCATCTGTTACTGCTGTTGTCCAGAAAAATCCCTGCCAGTAAGCCTTTTCGACTAACGTCCTAGATGCGGCATGGTTGCCACATACGCCCGAGTGGATTGACAGCAAAATCTGCTTGCCCTCCTCGGTGGTGACGCAACACATGAGGACACCGGATGCACTTCTTCGGTACAAGTCTTCTCCGACGACTAAGAAATTCTTGCTTCGACGTTTAATTCATTCAGCTTCACTGCGATCTTCTGAGAGTTCATCATCTAGGAGGAATTTGAGAACAGGAGTCTTCCAATCTTGACATATGTGCAGCACCTCGTCTGTTGCCGGGGTAGGTTCGCCTCCCGACTGCTCTGGCACTGGTTTCTTCTTGACTGACGGCTCCATGAGTTGCTCAACAAAGATCCCTGTCGGGACCGCCTCTCGCTTGGATCCCATGTTTGCCAGCTTGTCTGTAGCGTCATTGTATTGTCGTAGGACATGTGTTATCTCCAGCCCATCGAACCTGTTCTCCATCTTGCGGACCTCCTGACAGTATGCCGCCATGGTGTCGTCGAGACATGTCCAGTCTTTTATGACTTGGTTTACCACAAGTTGGGAGTCTCCTTGCACAACCAGTCGACGGATGCCGAGTGATATAGCGATGTAGAGCCCGTGAATGAGTGCCTCGTACTCGGCGACGTTGTGGGAAGCCAAGAAGTGGATTTGTAGGACATACTTCAGTTTTTTGCCGGTGGGGGACGTCAGTACGACTCTAGCCCTGGCGCCGCCGATCCGTAGAGAACCGTTGAAGTACATTGTCCAGTACTCTAGCTTCGCTGTTGATGTAGGTATGTGAACTTCTGTCCACTCGGCCACGAAGTCGGCTAGAGCTTGTGATTTGATTGTTGTCCGTGGCTGAAAGGTGATGTCGAATGCCATCAACTTGAGCGCCCATTTAGCGATTCGGCCGGTTGCCTCGTGGTTATGTAGGACGTCTCCGAGTGGGAACGATGTGACCACCGTGACTTGATGTGCTTGGAAATAATGCACCAGCTTCCGGACAGTGATGAGTAGGCGCCATAGAGCAGTTTTTGGACCTGCGGATATCTCGTCTTCGAGTCGGCAAGCACCTCGCTGACAAAGTAAACTGGCCGTTGAATTTTTTGGATGTGACCCTGTTCGGATCGCTCGACCACCAGCACCGTGTTGACTACCTGAGAAGTTGCCACCAGATATAGCATTAGTGGTTCTTGGGGTATGGGTGACGCCAACCCGGGGGGTGATATGAGAAATTGCTTGAAGTCTTCGAAGGCTTTCTGGGCTTCCAGAGTCCATTGGAAGTTGTCTGCTTTCTTTAATAACTTGAAAAAGGGCATACCCCGTTCACCCAGTCAGGAAATAAACCAGCTGAGTGCCGCCATGCAGCCTGTCAGCTTCTGGACGTCCTTCTAGTTGGTCGGGGAGGCCATGTTCATTATTGCGTTGACTTTTTCCGGGTTGGTCTCGATGCCGCGATGCGAGACGATGAAGCCGAGTAACTTGCCGGATGGCACACCGAAGGCGCACTTTTCTGGGTTCAACTTCATCTTGAATCTTCGAAGATTGCGGAAGGTTTCTTCCAGGTCAGCGATGAGGTCTTCTTTGGACTTGGTCTTGATCACCACGTCGTCGACGTAGGCCTCCACGTTGCACCCGATCTGAGTGTGTAGACACCGCTGAATCGCCCGTTGATACGTTGCTCACTACAACTCACTGTCGATACTGGATCGAGCCGGTCCGACCGGCTAGGGATGTGCGGTCCGACCGGCACCCGTGTCACAACTCCATAGCTTTGTGCCATCAAATTTAATTGGTGGTCATCCTCCTTAGCATGTGGACCTAACTTTTTTTTGCATATACTGAAACACAATGGTTATTCCACAATTACCGCTTGTCATCAATTACCAAAATCAACAATGGGGCCTAGATGCTTAACCCCTTTACTTCGTTTACGCTCGTCGATTAAACGATGTACTCCTCACGATCTACGTTTGCGACGAAACTGATCAAAAACATTAATTTTCGAGTTTCAACCTTACGGCGAAAGTAGATTCCGAGCGGTGACAACCGAGCACACATTAATTGCTTACGAACGTACTGAAATTATCCATCCAACGAGTACAAACGGCACATGAAACATTTCTAGTTATCATTATTACATGCCTTAGGGTATTTCAAACAGATATCCGACTAGACATGCAACTACTGCGTACAGCGTGGGTACTTTCTCTTTCTCGCTGCCTCTAGCCCAACTTCCTTTGCACGCAGTGTCCTCTCCCGCTTCCTCTCCCTCTCTGCCTCACGGGCTTCCTTCTCCTGCCGCTCCTTCTCCTTCCTCTTCTGCTCAGCCTCCCACTCTTCTTGCGCCGCCCAACGACGTTGGCACCGCTTCCAGTTCCAATCTTTTAAACTGCGAAGAAACTTTGCGTCCTGTGGACGGATCTCCATATCTATCCACTGCACAGAGGCGGAGGAGGCTTTGGTGCCTTGACATATACAAATTTGTTAGCTCAAAGGTTCAAATATTTCGTACTACAAGATAATTCGTATTACCTCCACTGGCTTCTTCGCCTTTCCCTTCTTCCCTTGTGGCTTCGGCTTCTCCAGGGAATACGCATAATTAGCACACATCCAATACCTTTGTCGGTATGTGTAATCCTTCTCACTTATTACGACTTTACAATTATCTCCACACCAACATATTGACGGAGGCACGTCAATTGAAGGTCGTAGATGACTGAACATACCAAATGCATCCATAACAACCTACATTATAACCAAATAAACGCAAGTTATAACTCGCTAGGCCAAAAATACCTTATACAACTACATACCTACGGTATACTATACGTGACTACAAAAAATTAAATGTCATCGTCCTCATTTCTATCTCCCTAGCGTTTCTCTAACTAGTGCCACTCATCTAGTAAAAAAACCTAACTTCTCTCATGCGCTCTATCAATGTCCTTAGCCGTTATACTCAACTTCAATAGATCTACACCTTATGGACCAAATCTAACATTTACTTACCTGTGAAATAAGTAGTACAATACTACACATACTACATCATTTGATGAATAGAAATGAAAATTACAAAGAGTTATAAAATATTACTTGTAGATGAATTCGTAAACTGGCTGGGCTTCGCCGCTTTCGTTCGCCTTCACTCTTAGCTCTTTCTTTTTTTCTATTATTTTTATGAATTTTATGAATTTTTTGGAGGCTCGGAGGGGGTTTTATAGCGAGCTAGTAAAAAATTGCCCTCTCAAAGGGCGATTTGTTTTGATAAAATGGGCCAATTTATAGGCGGCGCCAAAAATCACCCTCTAGAAGGGCGGCAAGGGGGCCGCCTGCAAAACCCCAACCGCGGGGCCGACCAATTTATAGGCGGCCCCCTTGCTAGGGGGCCGCCTGTAAAATGGCCGGCCCTGTGGCTAGTGTTTTGCAGGTGGCCCCCTTGCCGGCCTCCTAGAGAGCGGTTTTTGGGCGGCTAGGGGCCGCCTGCAAAAGTACTGACAGCCGCCAGCCGCCCGGCCAATGGCCGTCAGCCACATCATTAAATCGCCCTTTGGGAGGGTGATTTCTTAAAAAACGCTCTCCCAAAGAGCGTTAGGAGTATATTTCTGTAAATTTTTGAAATGAAAATATAATTTTGTAAATATTTTATTAAAAAAAAATTCCAGGACAAACTGAATGTCTTAAAGAGTTTATGGTCTTGGTGATCACGGGACGAAACAAAATTTTCCATCGAGAACTCCAGTGGGCCAAAGGCCCGAACCTCTCCGAGCTAGCCCATACGGCCCAGAACCCCTACCGGCTACATTCTCTAGTAGTCTAGCGCCTTCTCGCGGCGGCATGTACAGAACTACCTGCGGCATACGCCTTATCGTCACTGACAAATGGGCCAACCAAAATGTTGGTCCCACAAAACAGTCTCCTTTTAGTCCTAATCAATCCCTGCCGCAAACTCCTTACCGCCTACAAAAGGAAGCCGCCGAGGTGAGAGAAAGAGACAGAGAGAAAATCAGAGGTGAGCACGATTGATCCGTGTCCTCGTCGGCGAGGTCGTCGTCTCCAGGTCGAGGCGAGGCGCGGGAGCGAGGATTCAGTAAGATGACTCATATCCTTTGTTATACATCTCGAATTCGTGCTTTCCTTCCCGCGATCTCGCTTGGTTATTAGTCTGCGGCGTCCGATTTTGTTCCTCTGTTTCTTCTTTGACTCCGGCGGTGGGCGCACGCGGCAACCAGAGGGAGCGCGACCGCGAGCGCGCGCAGGCGCGGAAGCCCAACGCCAAGGGCCCCCAGGACGGGCTCACCCCGGAGCAGCGCCGCGAGAGGTGTGTCTCGTTGGTCGGCGGATTCCTTCCCGATTCGATCTCCCTGTGTTCGCCTGACGCGGGATCCGATCCGGGTTGTTAAAGATCTTTGAGTTTGGGTTTGTCGCAGGGATAAGAAGGCGCTGGAGGAGAAGGCCGCCAAGAAGGCGGCACAGGCTGCGGGGGGCGGCGGCGGCACCTCCACGGACTCCAAGAATAAGGCCGGCGGCGGGAAGAAGTAGTCAGCACCAGCGACGGCGACGGCGGCGACACGTCTGTACGATTATTAATGCCATATAAGCTTTGTACCTCATGCATCTGCATATCCCGTGTGCCTTAACTCTGTCGTTAGATGCGGTATTTGTTGGGTCATAAATCTGTCATCGGTAAGCTTCAAATACTGAATTTGATGGAATAATATGCAGTATTTCGGTTATTTTTGGGTTGTCTCATCTTCCTTGTAAGATTTTGTAGCATGCCCATATAGGTAATACAGTAGTCTCTCATTGAAGGAAAATATTCTTAGCTAATCCGTAGAGAATTGGAAAGGCGCTCCTTCATACATCTTGCTGATAATGCTACGTAAGTTTGTCTGCATTTCTTTACAGTGGTAGGCAGAATTACAAACACCATAGTACTTCTTCATCGTTTTGTTCTGTGTTTTGACATCTTATTCTTATATCATTTTTAACAATAGTTTCTTATCTTAAATGATATGGAAATTGTAAAACAATCAATTCTGCTTGCTCGTTTGGTGTACTTCACTTTTCATTATTTTCAGTCTCAAAATATGAAGCTAGTTTTATTTTTTTATTGAATAATTTAATTTTGTAAAATTCATAATTTGTATCAGTGGAATATTACTGTATGCAGAAGCAATTTAATGACAGTTGCTAGAACTGTGTGATATTAAGGGGTTTTACACTTTTACTCCAGCGCGAGTGCTGCAAACAAATTGTTAAGAGCTGTTACTAGGGATGAGGTACAACTACTAGTTTTTATTTTCTAAACGTTTTATTTCTTTGAATTCCTTATTCGCATTCACCATACAATGTATATGCCATTGTAGGAAAATGATAGGATGCATTGTCATTTACTCCTATTACCTAAATCATTCCGTGTTTACCTTATCATATCCATGCTAGTACATTATTAGGTGACTCAAAAAGCAGAGCATGAATTGATCTTTTTTATTTTATATTTTTATTGTACTATAGCTGTGTAATCAAACTCCAATTTAAAATAGATGATATACTAATTAGAAAATGTAGTCAATACAAACCTCCTGTTTGAAACTGCTTCATATTCTTGCTGAAAGAAAATAAAATTGACTGTATGTTTGGGCCATTTTTACTAGTGGTCATTGACATTTAATGCAATATACTTCCGTGCTGCAACATTGAGTTTGTCAAAGCATGCTTAGTTACAAAATGGTTGTCTTCACTGTTTCAATTTTTTTCACACAACTGCTTTCAGTCCCTGTTCTTTTCTGTCCAATGATAAAACAGTATTATATAAGCCACATGGCTAAGTGAGTCTTGAATTTCTTGATTCATTCAATTTTATTCAGATCATTTGGATGTCCATATAGTCATCTACTGTGTTCTACAAAGTTTTGATGTATTCATAATTCATAAATCAGTTTAGTTAAACTGTTTGGTTATGATTCTGTTCATAATTACGGGTGCAACATATTAAGACGATATCATGTGGTAGGAAATTTATTTTCATAAATTTTTATGTGACAAGAATTTGCATAGTGGTTATCTTGTTCCAAATACTCTTCACAGATTTGCTATTGATCAAACGTTTGATTTTTTGGATTCTATCAAATAACAACACTGGCCTCTTTTCGTTAATACAAAATCAAAGCAAGAAGCTGGGGCAGAGGAACCTAGCGCACCTGTCCTAACAAGTTCTGTTCATTGGCCAAACCAATTGCGGTAAATTGTTCATTCTTCAGTTGTTTAGTACTTTCATCTGTGTACCTGAATCAACGTTTTGTCTGTTCGTGTCAAAAAAAAGGTTTTGTCTGTTGACGCGATGAAATAAGAACATCGCCAATTCATTGACCTTTGAGAACTTCTATTGCTTTTCCATATTATAGCATAGCATGATACTCGGAATTAAATGCATGCAAAAGTAAATAATTCTACATGTTACCGGACCGAGAAGATGTAGATGATCACTCCCGGTGGTGTGCCATCACTGAGGAGTTCTCCGAGCGAGAGCCGACATTCCCAACCTACTCTCAGGAAAACTCACTTGACTCACTCTCTACCCTACACTATTTTTGCAGCTAGCGCTTCTTCTCCACACTTTATTCTTCTTCTCCGCACTCCTACCGAAAATGGCCCCTATATGTAGCCAAAATGGATAGAGGGGGTACTTGTAGGCTACGGGAGATAGTCTGTGACCGGCCGGCGGAGCCACAGAGGGTCGGCCGGACCATAATGGGCCAGCTAGGACACTTGTAGGTTGCAGATCCACCCTTTAGGTTGGTCCTTGATCAGACGACTGGTATTATTTCCTAATGATGGTTGGTTGCCTTGGATCCCTCTGCAAAGATGGTTGGAAGGCGGTGTAGTCCTTGGGCTAGGCCAGCCAGGCCATTAAGTGGGTCGGCTGGCCCAACATTGAGTCGGTCGGCCACATTCTGGATTGACTTAGCTTTGGGCTGGCATGAGTGGCAGAGGGGCTGGTCGGGCCTGGCAAGAGGCCGGTCGATCCACCTTCGAACCCAAGCCTTGATCTCGAGATGTTCGGCTAGCCCACCATTGAGTCGGTTGGCCACCTTCTGAATTGACTTAGCTTTTGGGCTGGCATGAGTGGCAGAGGGGTTGGTCGGGCTCGGCAAGAGGCCAGTCAATCCACCTTCGAACCCAAGCCTTGATCTCGAGAGGTCAAGGGTCGATCGGTCCTAGAGATGGTTGGCCGGACCTTTGTGGCCGGCCGGCTAGGCCCCTGGATGGCTGATCTGTGTGTGATTTGATCTCATCAAAATTGCCGTCATTTTCTACGTTCCTACAAAAGATATCAAAAACAACAAAACTCATGAACTCGTTAAAAATAATCAAATCGACCAATGTAACAAGCATTCTCTTATACTTTTATTAAAAAGTTGGTTGTGACTTTGATTTTTAACTACCACCAACACCCTCTCCTTAGGTTGGTGGTGTCCTAGACCTAATGGAGAGGCTGGCCGACTCAAGCCTTGAGTCGGCCAGGACCTTGGGAGGGAGGCTGGCCGACTAGTGAAGTCCCCTATGCCATCGAACTGCTGGAGTAGGTGTGGCCGGCCTGGGCACTTTGCCTAGCCAGTCCATTTCTTCTCTTTTTCTTGTATTTTGTCCTTAGTTGATGCATACCTTCAAAATAACTAAGTAATACCAAAACTTGTGGAAAAATATATAGCAAATGTTTGCACGGAGCTTGGAAATTTGGAGGTCAAAATGGTATGTAACGACTGCCAACACACCCTACGCTTAGATCTTTGCTCATCCCCGAGCAAAGCTAAACTCAAGGTCAACGGATCAGGAGCTGCTGCAATGTTAATCTACCTACATGTGCCACGTATACAATAAAATACTTGAAACATTTTGATTTAAGTAAACTGGCATACATAAATTCTAGGTGCATTTTCATACATGTGGGGCTTTTCTACCTTTAGTTACCTTGTCTTTCGCAATTGAGAGTCGGAACGATCGGGATCGAAAATCTTTCCATCTTTCTTTTCAAGACTTTGCTCAGAGGTTTTATTAAGTAAAACTCCCCAAGTTTCCTCCAATGGTTCACTCAACCACTCTAGGATTTCTTCTTTGAATATTTTTCCCTCATTAAGATCTTGTAGCAAACTTTTTCCTAGACTCGTTTATATGGAGCTACAGGTGGAAAAGAAGCTTACAGCTCATGGCTTGGATTGCCTCGAACTCATAGTTATAATGAGTCGAGCAAGCTGAGTTTTTAGCTCACGAGCTTAACAAGTCAGCTCGTGAGCTACTCGCTTAGCTTGTTAGTATAAAAGGTCATAATATCTTTTGTTTTTTAACTAGTACTAAGTCCTTTAGTTACATACAAACTATTTGTATGAAGTATGTTCTTTACTAGTTAACAGTTTATTATTACTCTTTAACATATAATACTCCCTTCGGTTTTTAATAAATGACGCCGTTGACTTTTGATACAACATTTGACTATTCGTCTTATTCAAAAAATTTAAGCATAATTTATTCTGTTGTGACTTTGTTTACCATTAAAGAAACTTTAGGCATGACTTATATTTTTGCATTTGCACACTAATTTTTTGAATAAGACGAATGGTCAAATGTTACGACAAAAGTCAACGGTGTTATTTATTAAAAACCAAATGTACTTAATTGATAAATTCAAAATTATAAAGGTGATATAAATAAGATAAAGCTTGTTAATGAGTCTAATGAACCAGCTCGCGAGCCGAGCTCAACTAGAGTTTTAGCTTGTTAAGCTTAATGAGCTGAGCCGAGCTAGCTCGTTATCCAGCCGTATGTGGAGTTATGGTAAAGATAAAGTTGCTTACCCATTCACATGTATTTTGTGAAGTCAAACAAAGGTTCAAGCAGAAACCAAGCACCTCTCATTCTGACCATTAGAAAACAATGTTTTGGGGAGAGGGAGAAAATGGAACTCGTGCGAGAGAAGGTATGGTGTGAAGGTGGTAAGAAACCAATAAGAGATGTCTCAGGGCACGGATAAAGTCCTCGGAACTGATGACTGCACTAATGGATGAGACGGTCTTCTGCTCAACGGGATAGCCATTTACTCAAGACCATGGGAGTTCTATCTTATTTTGTTGTCTCATCATATTCCTTTTTTGACGTAAAATAGCAGGAGAGGCACCTGCTGCACTATATTAATGTAAAGGATATTTACAAAGTATATACAGAACAGAGAAATAAATGGCTATACAAAATCTTCTATACCCATGATTGCCAAGATTGTCGATTTGATTCCTTTGCTCTATGCATATGAAGAGCAAACTCCTCCCTGAAGGATGTCCTCCAGGTCTGAAAAGACGGCTGAATGTCCTCCAGGTCTGAAATGAAATCATTCTGTCTTCTCAAGATATTCCAGCAACATATTGCAACCACTTCTATGAAGAAGCTATGCCCAAAGCAATTTCTAGATGTTAGAATTATATACATGATTTCATATGTAGATCCCAATGTATTCCTAGGTACTGCCAGCATTAAAGTGCAAAGGGGCAGGAAAAGAAGAAATATCCAAATCCTCCAAAAATGTATTATTATTGCACATCACACAATTTGGGCCCCCTTGAATTGTAAATCTTCTTCTCTGAAGCATATCTCTTGTATTCAATTTATCCATCAAAAGTAGCCACAAGAACACCTTCAGCTTCATTGTGCCTTTGCTTTTCCATATCGATGTGAGAGGTAGCTCTGGCTGCAGGTGTGCAAAATATAGCGAATACATTTTTGATAATATCTGTTCTAAATCATTCTTATCCATGGCAGATTCCTCTTGTTGTAGAATTTATCCAAATGCTTCATTAATAGGGCCACATTTTGGTATTTCAGATTAATAATACCCGATCCTCCTGTCTTTTTGGTTTGCAAACCATGTCCCATGCTGCTAAAGAATTTGCTTTCACTTGTAAATCAGTTGTTTTGTGCCACAAACAATGCCTTCAGAATGAGTCTCTAACCATAGGACAAAAAGGTTGAGACTAAGTCAGTCTTCTCTCCACTCTGTCCAGGAGAGGCGAAAATTCTATGATTTTTGGCTTTGTTGTACCCAGTGGCAAACCCAAACAAGTAAAAGGCATGTATGCCATGTATTTTCTGTTGTCCCCATCCTATTTTTGTATGCCATGTATAGAGCTTGAGCTTTCTCTTCATGTGAAGATATTGTTCTGCCATCTTCAAGTTGAATGTGGGAAATTTTATTCCTTCGATCTATCAGTGGCCGATGCATAAAAGAACTTAAGAATTTTCATCTCCAAATTTGACCCACTTTATAGTGCATCTCTTTTTCCAGAATTGGTTTTTGTAGTGTAGTAACTTGAGAATGTGCCCTTCATTATATTTCTGAAATTCCATTCTTGCAGAAATAGTGGCCTCTGTTCCTCCACATGTTCCTCCACATGTCCAAAATAAAAAAATCATTACTTCATTACAATTAGGGACTAATCTGCAGCCTTTGAGCCATCTCCTGAGATTATTTAATTTCCCATTGATTCTTATTTGCCTGATTGGAGGACCGAATTGGCAAATTCCAAAAATGGTGCACTACGTCCAAGAAGCCTGGAACCTCTACCCAGAAATTCTAAAATCTGAATATATTGGATTTTGGGACGGATGTTTCAATGCTTACAACACAAGGTACATGATCAGAAATGTATTTAGACATAGTAATGGCCATTGTGTGAGGGAAATTCAAAGTCCATTCCGGTGAGGTGAAAAACCAATCCAGTTGCTGCAACAGAGGTTGATCCTGCATATTACTCCCAATTTATGCTCTGCCTTTTAGAGGTAGCTCCACTAAGCCAACATTGCTAATGATTTCATTAAATATGAGAATGTCGTTCATTTCCCCACCAGGCATATTCCTGTTTTCGATTGATCTGATGAAGTTAAGTCTCCAATAAAGATCCAGTTTTGGTCCACATCAATGTCAATTTGGTTAAACCAATTTACAAACTCATCTCTTAGTTCAGCACTGCATGCCCATAAACATTTGTTAACACCCAGCTTTCATGTAAGGTAGCTGCCAAGGTGAATTGCACCATAATTGCACATGGCAAACATGTAAGAACAATGCCATAAAAATGCGAGCTAATTTCAAATGACAAAAAGACTACCATATGCCCCAATTGAAGGTTGGAATGCAAATTTGTCAAATCTCCTAGGACAAACTTTCTTAAGTAGGAATGATCGAAATGCTGTCGCTTTCTCTTGTAAGCAAATATTAGCACAGGAACTTTCTGAGATTTTTTCAGCTAAAGCCAATCATTTCTGTTCAGAATTTATACCCCTCATATCCCAGCATAGGATATTACAAGATCTGTTATGATGCTGATTATTCATAATTATCATTCAGAAAAGACAAAAGCTGGGAGCAGCATAGCTGATCCCAAACCATCTTTTCATAAGCACCAAAATCTGCAGCAGTAGGACAGAACAAAAGGTTCCCCATGTGCACTAGGCCGTCAATATCCCCTTTCAAAAGACGACCACACACATAACATAAATCCCATAACATTTATAGGCTGAAAATAAAGGAGTTCAACAAAGGAAATTTGCTCATGTAAACACTATGCCTCCAAAATTCGCATTAGTCCGCTCTACACAGTGAGCGAGCCAACATTCGTGTGGTACCTCACTTATACTTTCGTCCTTAATTCGTGTAAAAGAATTAAACTAGAGATACCATGGTTATAACACAGAGGCTTATAAGCAACACTCACCCACCTAAATGGTGGTACTAAACCACCACCACATGACCACTTCTAGGTCACTTGGGTCTAAACCACACAGTATAGGCTTCAAGTGGGCTGGGTCTTACAGTCCATTACCACTCATCACAACACACCATAGAAAGCAAAATAACAAAGTATTTGCAAAAGACAACCCTCCAGAAGGACATGGCATTAAGGCTAAGCATAACCCGAGAGAAATAATATAAAGTATTAATCATTTCTTGGCTTGAGAAGCATGTCAGTAGACACTTCCTCAGGAAGTAGCCCACACTTGTCGACAGCCATCTTCTGCAGATGGGTCACAGGAACGGCTAGAGGCTTGGCCCTGTCACCCTTGATGAGCTTGAAGTTGGCAGGCTTTGGCTGCACATTGGACTTCTTTGGCGTGTCATAGCCCAGGTCTGTCTTCTGCCCCTGTCCAATGAATCGTGGGCTCCATCTAGATCATCTGTAGAGATTGGAGCCTTCTGCATCTGCTTACTTCCCTTGTCTGAAATAGGCTGGGATTCCTATATATCCACTTCATCAAAAGTCAGTGCCCATGCAACTTTAACCCTGATTTGGAGACTTTCTGTCTCCATGTTGGGCTTGGGCTGTTGTCCACATAGCAGAGTTTTGGCAGTGAAAAGCTAACTGTCCATTGTGTACTGATCGCAAACCACATTGGACGAATTGGAGGAGCTGGTGTAAGTGCTGGTTGCATGGCCAACAGAAGGATCCTGAAGATTCCTTGAGCCACACTGCAAGACACAACAAAAGAGGCAGCTCTGTTATTGGCAGTGCTGGTTGTGGTAATCCAAATGGCACGATTTGCCAGCCCAAATGCTGATACTGCTGCACATGTAAACCAGAATCAGAATCCTCCATGGTAAAATCATTAACTGAGAAAGAGTCCTATGACTGATCCTGTGCCTGCTCGAGCACCATTTCATTATCCTATGCATGTTTTTTTGTTACGAGGAAACATTATCTCGTTGATGCTGGCTATCCAAACGACCCTAGGTACTTAACATTATACTAAGGACAAATATACCATGTCCCGTAATTTCAAAGAGGTTCGGCGCCAAGGGGCAAAAAGAAAAATTGAGATGCTTGGTGTGTGGAAGATGAAGTGATGAATTCTCCTTAAGGTGTCTAGCTTTTTGATGTGGAAAAAAAAGTTGGTTCTGAAGGCAACAATGACATTGCATAATTTCAGTTGTGACCATGATGCGTCAGATTGGCATTTTCATAGGTTTGGTAGGAATCCATATCATGCGCCTACAATCCCAGCTAGACACAGAGAATATGTTATTTCTCAGGATGCATCCGATACGTTGGTATGAGTCACATATCCAGGGATGCATTTCGTCATCAGCTTGCACATTGAATTGGAGGATGATGGAGATATACCAATGTGTGGGGTCTTTTGGTAGATTATTTTTTCTTTTGGAAATATCACAAGATGACTATGGTAATATTCCTTCCATCCAAAAAGACTTGGTTTTTAACAATTCTCAGACAGATTAGTAGTGTGGAGGAATAACTTAGATGCTCCTCATCAATTCTGTTAGCTTTAATTTCTAGGCACGCTGATTAATTGCACATGCATTAGCCGAAGGAAACAAGCTCTAAATAAACTCTTTGCGGGATAAATTTTGAATGGTAAAAAAATAAACTCTTTATTGGACAAGAGAGTATTATTGATATTATTACGACTAAATTGCACATTGGACCATCTTTTATTACCAAAAAGTTTCAATTTGGATTACCCCTTAAGCTATATTTTTACTTTGGACTAGATAATAGTTTCTTCTTGTTGCACCTTGGGCTACCCATACTGTTCATCTCCTTCACCTCTATTTCCCCTGAAACTTTGGCCCGCTATGATCTAGAGGTGTTTAGACATGCTCGAGCACTGTCGTGCGAGCGAGCAAATGTAACCTGAACATGCTGCCATGCTCGAGCTGCACAGCCTATGCACTGCACTTGAGCTTGAGCTCGCGCTCCATTGGCGGAAGGGTGGCTTGAGCTCTACCTACATGTGCACCGCCTATGCTGAGTTGCACTTGCATTTGTTCCGCGTTGGAGAACGAGTTGGCTTCCTCCAGCACCAGCTGCCAAGGTGCCTCGAGCTAGAGGGAGAGGCCACCAAGGTGCATGTGTGCTGTGTTACTGATCTCGCACTTACTGAGTGTTAGTTGTGTTGGATTAATATGTAGTAATTTGCGTGATGTTCATTGGATTGATGTTCTTTGACGTGCACCCAACAAGTGGCTTGAGCCTGCATCTTAGTTTCCTTTCATTTGGCTTTGGTTTGAATGTGGTTAGCAAGCAGCAGCGTGTGCATGTTCGTCTGCTCGCACGCACGCGAAGTATGAGCTTGAGCCACTCGGCGCGCTCGCGCCTATGGATCCTGGCTGGCCAAAGTTTGGTGAGGAGTAGAGGTAGAAGAGATGATCCTGACTAGCTGAAGATTGGGGAGGAGTAGAGGTGAAGTTGATGAATAGTATGGGTGGCCCAAGATTCAACAAGAAGGAAACATTATTCGGCCCAAAGTAAAAATATAGCGTAAGGAGTAGTCAAAATGAAAACTTTGGTAACTAAAAGTGGTCCAGTATGCAATTTACTCATTATTATATATATCTCACGCATGAACTTGAACTTGATATGATTATTGGTTGTCCTACAAATAGCCATGCTTATAGATGCACTTGGCAATTTATTGTTGTATTAAAAGTATCAAATTTGTAGTGTGTTTGTATGTTCACATGCTCCAACAATCTCTGTTGTCGATGTGTGCTGAGATTCGCATGGCTATGTACTATGGGCTGTGCTAATTGTGGATATAATACAGGGAGAGGGGAGAAGGGGACACAAATAACCTGACATGGTGCAGGCGTGCAACAGCTCTCCTTTTTCTCGTCCTGAGAAATGGCTCCCCTCCTACCTTTGTCGCGAGAGAGAGAGAGAGCAGGAGATGAGGCGGAGATGAGAGTGGCCAGTACGCATGAGCTCGTCTCCATTACCATCTTGACATTGCCGCGTCGCCTCCCCTCTCTTGACACCGGTGCCACCACCGTTTCCCTCGCCAGATCCAACTACTTGCTTCTTTGCCCCCTCCCATGGAGAGTGCAAATCGACTTCCTTGACCTCTAATCCTTTTAGTCCGTAACAAACTCATATTCGATTGGTCGGCTCCATAATTTTGATACATGAGTATATCACTGTAATCTTTTTGCTGCTGCAAGGATGTCCAATTTTTTTGATGCATGAGTATATTCGTGTAATTTAATTGCAAGGATGTCCTATAGGTGTATATATTGGACTCGTATCCTCTGCTCTTAGTGGAATTATGGCAGACGTTGCCGTTCAACGAATCCACCATCCATGTACATCAGATGGTGGCAGTTATTTTACTTTTTTTATCTACAGATCGTTAACGGTTCTTTATATTTGTGAGCACTGAGCAACTAGTCCACAGCAGACAGAAGCCAACGAGACTGTCACAGGCAGTGCTGCGAGCAGCGGAGGCGAAGGCGGCTGTACAGACTCCTCGCCGCCATATACCTCAGTTCAGTTGGTTCCTGAGCCAAGGTGCTAGGTGGGTGGTGGACGAGGCGTACGAGGGCTCAAGCTATCGGTGCCGTGGCTGCAGCCACAGATGTCCTTCATGGGCCGCACTTCGTCGATGCCTCTACGGGCACGCCGACGTCAATGGCTCGAACAGCTGGAGCCATCCATGGCTCTATTCCTCCGTACAAATCTGTTGATGGACAGAGGTTACAGACAGATTGGTGAGAGAAGCATCTCTCCTGCGCATGAGCTACTGTTTTGCTTGTGATTGCTCATCGTTCTTGACGCCGGGGATCACTGCTCAAGGGCTGTGATTACCCGGCTTATTCACTGTCCTTACGTACTTGTATCAGATTCTGGCAACTAGCCAATGAAGATGATATCTTCTAAAACTATTTTTGGCCATATAGGAGTGATTTGATACCATTTAATACAAACTTGTATTTTTCACGAGTTGTGTGGCATGATAACAAAACACTCCAAATGCCTCTAAAGTTATTTTTGTGTATATGAGAGTGTTTTGACACCATTTGGTGCAAACTGGTATTTTTACGAGTGGTGTGGCACGTTAAGAAAACGCTCCAAAGCCTCTAAAGCTATTTTTGTGCATATGGGAGTGTTTTGGCACTATTTGTTGCGAACTTGTATTTTTCGCGAGTTGTGTGGCACATTAAGAAAACGCTCTAAATTCCTCTAAAGATACTTTTGTGTATATAGGAGTGATTTAACACCATTTGTTGCGAACTTGTATTTTTCGCGAGTTGTGTGGCATGATAACAAAACGTTCCAAATGCCTATAAAGCTATTTCTGATCATATGGGAGTGATTTGACACATTTTGTTGTTAACTTGTAATTTTCACAAATTGTGTGGTACGATAACAAAACGCTCCAAACTCCTCTAAAGCTATTTTCTATCATATGAGAGTGTTTTGACATCATTTGTTACAAACTTGTATTTTTCGCGAGTGGTATGGCACGTTAAGAAAGCTCTCCAAACACCATTAAAGCTATTTTTGTGTATATGGGAGTGTTTTGACACCATTTGTTAGGAACTTATATTTTTCGCAATTTGTGAGGCATGGTAAGAAAATGCTCCAAACGTCTCAAAAGCTATTTTTGTGTATATGGGCGTGTTTTGACATCTTTTGTTGTGAACTTGTATTTTTTGTGAATCGTTTGGCATGCTAATAAAACGCTTCAAACTACTCTAAAGGTACTTTTGTGTATATGGGAGTGATTTCATACCATTTGTTGCGAACTTATATTTTTCGCGAGTGGTGTGGCACGTTAATAAAACGCTCCAAACTACTCCAAACGTACTTTTGTGTATATGGGAGTGATTTGACACCATTTGTTACAAACTTATATTTTCTGCGAGTTGTGTGGCACAATAACAAAATACTCCAAACACCTCTAAAGGTACTTTTGTGCATATGGGAGTGATTTAACACCATTTGTTATGAAATTGTATTTTTCGCGAGCTGTGTGGCACGATAACAAAATGCTCCAAATGTCTCTAAAGCTATTTTTGATCATATGGGAGTGATTTGACAACATTTATTGCAAACTTGTATTTTATCTGAGTTCTGTGGTACGTTAATAAAACGCGCCAAACTCCTCTAAAGGTACTTTTGTTCATATAGGAGTGATTGAACACCATTTGTTGTGAACTTGTATTTTTCGCGAGTTATGTGGCATGTTCAGAAAAAGCTCTAAACGCCTTTAAAGCTATTTTTTTTTTGCATATGGGAGTGTTTTGACACACTCTGTTGTGAACATCTATGTTTCGCGAGTGGTGTGGCATGCTAAAAAAAATCCTCCAAATGCCTCTAAAGCAATTTTTGTGCATATGGGAGTGATTTGATACCATTTGTTGCGAATTTGTATTTTTTTGTGAGTTGTGTAGCACGTAAAAAAATGCTTCAAACTCCTCTAAAGGTACCTTTATGTATATGGGAGTGATTTAATACCATTTGTTGTGAAATTATATTTTTCACGAGTTGTTTGGCACGATAACAAAACGGTCCAAATGCCTCTAAAGCTATTTTTGATCATATGGGACTAATTTGATACCATTTGTTGCGAACTAGTATTTTTCGCGAGTAGTGTGGCATAATAACAAAACGCTGCAAAGGCTTTGTTTGCACATTAATAAAATGCGCCAAACTCCCCTAAAGGTATTTTTGTTCATCCGGGAGTGATTGAACACTATTTGTTGTGAACTTGTATTTTTTGTTAGTTGTGTGGCACGTTCAGAAAAAGCTCTAAACGCCTCTAAAGCTATTTAAGTGCATATGGGAGTGTTTTGACACAGTTTGTTGTGAACTTCAATTTTTCACGAGTGGTGTGGCACATTAAGAAAATCCTCTAAACGCCTCTAAAGCTTTTTTTGTGCATATGGGAGTGATTTGACACCATTTGTTGCAAACTTGTATTTTTGGTGAGTCGTGTGGCACATTCAGAAAACGCCCCACACTCCTCTAATGGTACTTTTGTGCATATGGTAGTGATTTAACACCATTTGTCGAACTTGATATTTTTCGCGAGTTAGTGTGGCACGATAACAAACGCTCCTAAATACCTCTAAAGCTATTTTTGATCATATGGGAGTGATTTCACACCATTTGTTGCGAAGTTGTATTTGTCGCTAGTTGTATGGCACGTTAAGAAAACGCTCCAAATGCCTCTAAAGCTATTTTTTGATTCATTATGGGAGTGATTTGAGACCATTTGTTGCGAAGCTCCAAACGCCTCAAAAGATATTTTTGATTATATGGGAGTGATTTGACACTATTTGTTGCAAAGTTGTATTTTTTGCGAGTTGTGTGGAATGATAACAAAACGCTCCAAACGCTTCTAAAGCTCTTTTTGATCATATGAGAGTGATTTGACATAATTTGTTGTGAACTTGTATTTTTCGCGAGTTATGTGCCATGATAATGAAACGCTCCAACCGCCTCTAAAGCTACATTTCTGCATCTATGGGATGTTTTGACAACATTTGTGCGAACTAGTATTTGTCGTGAGTTATGTGGCACGTTAAGAAAACGCTCCAAACTCCACTAAAGTAACTTTTGTGCATATGGGAGTGATTTATCACCATTTGTTGCGAACTTGTATTTTCGGAGAGTTATGTGGCATGATAACAAAATACTCTAAACGTCTCTAAATCTATTTTTGATTATATGGGAGTGATTTAACACCATTTGTTGTGAACTTGTATTTTTGCGAGTTGTGTGCCACGTTTAGAAAACGCTCCAAACTCCTCTAAAGCCATTTTTGTGTATAGGGAGTGTTTTGACACAATGTGTTGTGATCTTGTATTTTTCGCGAGTGGTGTGGCACGTTAAGAAAATCCTCCAAATGCCTCTAAAGCTATTTCTGTGAATATGAGAGTGATTTGACACTATTTGTTGTGAATTTGTATTTTTGCGAGTTGTGTGTCAAGATCACAAAACGCTCCAAATGCCTCTAAAGCTATTTTTGTACATAGGGAGTGTTTTGACACAGTTTGTTGTGAACTTGTATTTTTCACGAAGGGGTGGCACATTTAGAAAACGCTTCAAATGCCTCTAAAGCTATTTTTGATCATAAGGGAGTCATTTGACACCATTTGTTGCGAATTTGTATTTTTCGCCAGATGTCTGGCACGATAACAAAACGCTTCAAACGCCTCTACATCTATTTGTGACCACATGGGAGTGATTTGACACCATTTGTTGTGAACTTGTATTTTGCACCAGTTGTGTGGCACGATAACCAAACGCTCCAACCGCCTCTAAAGTTACATTTCTGCATATGGGAGTATTTTGACAACATTTGTTGTGAACTAGTATTTTTCATGAGTTGTGTGGCACGTTAAGGAAACGCTTCAAACTCCACTAAAGTAACTTTTGTGCATATGGGAGTGATTTAACACCATTTATTGCAAACATGTATTTTTCACGAGTTGTATGGCACGTTACTTTTGTGCATATGGGAATGATTTAATACTATTTGTTTCAAGGTTCTATTTTTGGAGAGTTGTGTGCATGATAACAAAACGCTCCAAATGTCTCTAAAGCTATTTTTGATCATATGGGAGTGATTTGACACCATTTGTTATGAA
This sequence comes from Oryza meyeriana var. granulata, assembly GCA_003991445.1. Lineage (NCBI taxonomy): Eukaryota > Viridiplantae > Streptophyta > Magnoliopsida > Poales > Poaceae > Oryza > Oryza meyeriana. The sequence goes on from RYFJ01001392.1 coordinate 100,245, forward strand.
CTTGTATTTTTCGCGAGTTACGTGCCATGATAACAAAACGCTCCAAACGCTTCTAAAGCTATTTTTGTGTGGAGAGTTTTGGCACAGTTTGTTGCAAATTTGAATTTTTCGCGAGTTGTGTGGCACATTTAGAAAACGCCCGACACTCCTCTAAAGGTACTTTTGTGCATATGGGAGTGATTTAACTCCATTTATTGCGAATTTGTGTTTTCGTGAGTTGTGTGGCACGTTCAGAAAATGCCCCACACTCCTCTAAAGATACTTTTGTGCATATAGAAGTGATTTAACACCATTTATTATGAACTTGTATTTTTCGCGAGTTGTGTGGCACGTTAATAAAACACTACAAACTCCTTTAAAGGTACTTTTGTGCATATGCGAGTGATTTAACACATTGTTGCTAACTTGTATTTTCGGAGAGTTGTGTGGCATGATAAAAAAATGCTCCAAAGGTCTCTAAAGCTTTTTTGATCATATGGGAGTGATTTGACACCATTTGTTGTGAACTTGTATTTTTCACATGTTGTGTGCCATGATAACAAAACGCTCCAAACGCCTCAAAAGCTATTTTTGTGCATAGGGAGTTTTTCACACAGTTTCTTGCGAACTTGTACTTTTCGCGAGTTGTGTGGCACGTTCAGAAAACACATCACACTCCTCTAATGGTACTTTGTGCATATGGGAGTGATTTAACACCATTTATTGCGAACTTGTATTTTTGTGAGTTGTGTGGCACGTTTAGAAAACGCCTCACACTCCTCTGAAGGTACTATTGTGCCTATTGGAGTGATTTAACACCATTTATTGCGAACTTGTATTTTCCGTGACTTGTGTGGCACGTTAATAAAACACTACAAACTCCTCTAAAGGTACTTTTGTGCATATGGGAGTGATTTAACACCATTTGTTGCGAAGTTGTATTTTCGGAGAGTTGTGTGGCATGATAACAAAACTCTTCAAATGCCTATAAAGCTATTATTGTGCATAGGGAGTTTCTGACACAGTTTGTTGCGAGCTTTTATTTTTCGCGAGTTGTGTTGCACGTTCAGAAAACGCCCCACACTCCGGTAAAGGTACTTTTGTGCATATGGGAGTGATTTAACACAATTTATTGCGAACTTGTATTTTTTGTGAGTTGTCTGGCACGTTAATAAAACACTCCAAACTCCTCTAAAGGTACTTTTGTGCATATGTGAGTGATTTAACACATTGTTGCGAAGTTGTATTTTCGGAGAGTTGTGTGGCATGATAACAAAACGCTCAAAACACCTCAAAAGCTATTTTTGATCATATGGGAGTGATTTGGCACCATTTGTTGCGAACTTGTATTTTTCGCGAGTTGTATGGCACGTTCAGAAAACGCCCCACACTCCTCTAATGGTACTTTTGTGCATATGGGAGTGATTTAACACCATTTATTACAAACATGTATTTTTCACGAGTTGTGTGGCACGTTAATAAAACACTACAAACTCCTCTAAAGGTACTTTTTGTGCATATGGAAGTGATTTAACACCATTTGGTGCGAGGTTCTATTTTCGAAGAGTTGTGTGGCATGGTAACAAAACGCGCCAAATGCCTCTAAAGCTATTTTTGATCATATGGGAATGATTTGACACCATTTATTGCGAACTTGTATTTTTCGCGAGTTGCGTGCCATGATTACAAAACGCTCCAAATGCCTCTAAAGCTTTTTTGTGTGTAGGGAGTTTTTGGCATAGTTTATTGCGAATTTGTATTTTTTGCGAGTTGTGTGGCATGTTCAGAAAACACCCCACACTCCTCTAAAGGTACTTTTGTGCATATGGGAGTGATTTAACACCATTTATTGCGAATTTGTATTTTTCGCGAGTTGTGTGGAATGTTCAGAAAATGCCCCATACTCCTCCAAAGGTACTTTTGTGCATATGGGAGTGATTTAACACTATTTATTGCGAACAGGTATTTTTGTGAGTTGTGTGGCAAGTTAATAAAACACTCCAAACTCCTCTAAAGGTACTTTTGTGCATATGTGAGTGATTTAACACATTATTGCGAAGTTGTATTTTCGGAGAGTTGTGTAGCATGATAACAAAATGCTCCACACACCTCAAATGCTATTTTTATTTCATATGGGAGTGATTTGACACCATTTTGTTGCGAACTTGTATTTTTCGCAAGTTGTGTGCCATGATAACAGAACGCTTCAAACGGCTCTAAAGTTATTTTTGTGCATAGAGAGTTTTTGACACAATTTGTTGCGAACTTGTATTTTTCGCGAGTTGTGTGGCACGTTCAGAAACACCCCACATTCCTCTAATGGTACTTTTGTGCATATGGGAGTGATTTAACACCATTTATTGCAAACATATATTTTTCGCGAGTTATGTGGTATGTTAAGAAAATGCTTCGAGCGCCTCTAAAGCTATTTTTTGCATATGGGAGTGTTTTAACATCTTTTGTTACGAACTTGTATTTTTTTGCGAGTGGTGTGGCACGTTAAGAAAACGCTCCAAACGCCTCTAAAGCTATTTTTGTGCATCTGGGAGTGTTTTGACCTCTAAAGCTATTTTTGTGCATCGGGGAGTGTTTTGACACTATTTGTTGTGAACTTCTATTTTTCGCAAGTTGTGTGGCACGTTAAAAAACGCTCCAGACTCCTCTAAAGGTAATTTTGTGCATATGGAAGTGATTTAACACCATTTGTTGCAAACTTGCATTTTTGCAAGTTGTGTGGCATAATTACAATACGCTCCAAACACCTCTAAAGCTATTTTGAATCATATAGGAGTGATTTGACACCCTTTGTTGCGAACTTGTAGTTTTGTGAGTTGTGTGGCACGACAATAAAACGCTTCAAATGTCTCTAAAGTTATTTTTGATCATATGGGAGTGATTTGTCACCATTTGTTGTGAAATTGTATTTTTGGTGAGTTGTGTGGCATGATTACAAAAAGCTCCAAACGCCTCTATAGATATTTTTGTGCATAAGGGAGTAATTTGACACCATTTGTTGCGAACTTATATTTTTCATGAGTTGTGTGGCATGATTACAAAACGCTCCAACCGCCTCTATAGCTATTTTTGTGCATAAGGGAGTCTTTTAACACCATTTGTTGCGAACTTGTATTTTTTTCGCGAGTTGTGTGGCACGTTAAGAAAACGCTCCACAGTCCTCTAAAGGAACTTTTGTGCATATGGGAGTGATTTGACACCATTTGTTGTGAACTTGTATTTTTGTGTGTTGTGTGACATGGTTACAAAACGCTCCAAACACCTCTAATGCTATTATTGATCATATGGGATTGATTTGACACCGTTTCTTCTGAACTTTTATTTTTCGCGAGTTGTGTGGTATGGTAACAAAACGCTCCAAATGCCTCTAAAGCTATTTTTGTGCATATGGGAGTGTTTTGATACCATTTGTTGCGAACTTGTATTTTTCGTGTGTTGTGTGGCACGATAAGAACTTATGCAGAATTGTAAGAGGCAAGTTAAATCAAGATTGATGAGTCATCCCTGCCGTTCTAATTTCTCAGCAGAACAACCCTACCGGTCACACTCAAGACGACAAAAACAATGCTTGGCTATGGAATTTCTTGAGACTTCATCTGAAGCTGAAGCGCCAGTCATCACAGAGAAGAATCAACGACGTCACGGTCACAATAGTCCCTATAGTAAAGGGAAGACGAATCGGTAGCATCAAAAATTGGAAGAAGTGAAGACATGCCTAACTCATGATGGAGTTAGTGAAAGCCAGTTTACGTCGACAGAGTTAGTGAAAGCTAGTTTTGTCGATTAGAGTTAGTGAAAGCTAGTTTATGGTGGGAAAAGTAAGCCTAACTAGGTTATTATCTTCAGGAGTAACAGCAGTTGTCGCCATGATTCTAAGCCTATCTACATTAAAGGGTAGCACCTAAAATGAAAGCATTAAGGACAGGAGCCAAATATGGATGAATTTAAAGGCCAAGCGAGATATCAGACAACAAAGAAGTCATTTAACTAATAGGTCAAGGGAAGACTTGGATCATCCGAGTAATAGTCAGGAGTTCCAAAATGTGATCACTTAGGAACAAGGTATAAACTTATGCAACCCAAGAGCATGGTTGGAAGTTGTTAGAGTTAAAGCTTAGCTGGAACATGGAGAACCTACGACCGCAAATGTTGAGTGAAATCACAAAACTTGGTAAGTCAGATGGTACGTCCTAAATCGAAGAGTCAAAGCAAGTACTCAATAGGGCTCGGGTGCCGACATCAGGAGTTAAGAATCCCGACTATGGATCAATCAGTTAAGAAGTAATCGAACAAACAAAGCGGTAAGGTGACTGACCTAGTTATCAATGAAATTCAGTTAAAGAAGGATCGACAGGTATTTGCAGGTGCGTTAGACCTAGATTATGGAGTCATTAAGGTTAATGTTATCAGAATAACGAGTGAGAAGCTTGAAAGGCCATGTATAATGGTGAAACAAAGATAGATACACGAGTCAGCAACCGTCAAAGCAGTGGTGTAGCTATCAGACAGGATACCTACAACAACCCTGACAGTTACAGATGAATATTTCCATCACTATTATGAGAATTTAAGTATGGGAATCCTAAGAAACAGTTAGTGGGAAGGTAGGAAGAAAGGTGATTGATAAAGGAACTAGATAAAGTAAATTCAGTAGAACAAGGAAAGTGTTCTACCAAGGAGGATTAGTGGTCAAGAACACCTCGGCACTGTCCCTAAGTTGGTGCACAGTTGAAGAAATGGTATGCCGTCAACAAGAGAGTATATAAGATACGCCAGTGATAAATGGAAAGTTGAATCGAATTGGATCTGTCAAAATTGGATCTGTCACTAAAGGGATCAGGTCTAGTTAGCAGTTGATCGGATCACCAAATACAGGATTGCTCAAGGGAACAATCTCCGAATTCGAAGGAGCTGTTGGAGACATAGGACACTTAGCCCCACGAGTCAAGAAGGATTCGAGCATGACAGTTCAGGAAAGTCTTGAAACATTAGTTGTGGTAAATGGATGGAGATACAGACTACCGCTAGGATAAGCAACGAGATAGATTTTGAGAAGTGTCACCAGAAGGCAGTTGCTTGATGGAAATAATTGAAGACCAACCAAACCCTTTTCTTTCTAGCCGCCCAAATCTCGGGACGAGATTTTTGTAAGGGGGGTGGATTTGTCACGCCTTGAAAAATCGCCTTAATTAAAAATTGTTTTTGGGTAAATGGAAATACAAGAATACATTGGAAAAAAAATTTCTAAGAAAGTGTTTGAATTAAAATTTGAAATTTCCATATTAAAAATCCCAAGTTGAAAATTTTAAATAAATGCTTAGACGCTTTTATATTCTTGGGGTTTTGTTAGAATATTTTAAGCGTTTAAGTATTTATAATAAAAAATTCTTCGTGTTTCATGGTGGCATTTACTTCTGGTAAATTTCTCATGATTTAATAAACTCTCTGAAATTTTCTCGGAATTTTTGGAACTCCTAAATTAATTTTAATGTAATAAAGATCATTTCAGTAATTAAATAAATATAAAATGAAATCCCTTTCTTTTCCCCTGTTTGGATCATGCCTGATTCATTCCTTTGAAGTCTCCTCATTCATCACGAACTCTGACTCTCTTTTTCTTCTATGGTTTTATGTCGCTCCCGGAACCTAAAGCCTCCTTGGAATCTCAAATTCGAAGTTCCCGGGTTTAGTATTTTCCGAAACCCTTTTTTCGTCGAAACAAATCCAAATCTCCAATCTTCCTAGATGTCTCCAAATTCCAGTGTCAATAAAACACTCTTGTCAATTGCTTAATCCTGGAATATTTACAATACTCGGAATATTCCATTTTTCCAGTTCTCGAGAAAATACTCTAATTTTCCACATCTTCAAAATATCTATATATTTTGGGAAGTTCAATTATGCCTCGAATATTCCGATCTATTGATCTCTGCAAAATAACTTCTAATTTTATTGGATTCCCGAATTATCCCGAGATCCGGTTTCCCCAAATATTCCTTGTTTCCTGAACCCCTCAGAGTATATTCCGTTTTCTAATCTCCTCCGAATATTCTCTGATTCATAAATATATATATATATATATATATATATATATATATATATATATATATATAACCCGATATTCAGAATATTCCAAATCTCGAACCTTTCCACAAATCCCAACAATTCGATGCTCCAAAAACATTTCCCCTAAAACCCTAAAGGCCTCCATTTTTGTTCGAATCCCAATATATATGTGTGTGTGTGTGTATGTATGTATGTATATATTCCCTGTATCGGAATATTCCCAAAATTTTGAATATTTCAATAAATTTTCAATTCAGAAATATTCCCTAAATTCCTAACTTCCAATTTCCAAATTTTGGGATTTTCTAGGAAAACCCTTCTATTTCTCCTTTTCTTTCTCCTCTTATCCTTTTTCCCTTTTCCCCTTCCTTCTTTTTCCTCTCTTCTACCTCCTTCTCCTTCTTCCTCCTGCCTCCTCTTCTCTCCTCCCTCCCTACGGCTGCATCCTGCCGCTCGGGCCGAGCTCCCCATGGCCCACGCCGCCACCATCCCACGCCCGGCCTGTGCCCAACCCGTCGCCGCCTGGTTGGGTCTAGCCTGACCCGAGCGCAGCCGCCTGCTTGGGCCCGCGTCAGCAGCAGCGCTGCCACCTATGCCCTATATATATCAAGCAACCGTCGCACTACCTTGCCCCTGCATGCCCTAGTCCACCGCCACCTAGCGCCGTCCCACGCCTGCCGCCGCGCTACGTCAAGTCGTCGACGCCACTGCATCTGGGTGCCGCCACCCTGCTCTGCTCCCGGTGCTGCCCTGCTCTCCTCCCGTGCCGCCGCCGCCGGGGAGTCACCGCCATCGTCTTCTCTTCGCCATGGGTGAGGTCCAAGCCCTACCGGCGCCCCTGTCTCTTCCTCTTCGGTTCGTCGTCATCGGCGTCCCTTCCCGCCGGCACCAGCTCTGCGGCTTCCTTAGGGCGTTGCCCCTCCCATTTCCCGCTGGTGAGTCATCGTCGTCCGTCGCGCCGCCGTTCTCTGCTGCTCGGTGCCGTCGTTAGCTGAACGCTGTCGCCAAGCCTCTCTGCGTGCTGCCATGGCAGGAGCCCGGCCGTGTTACTGCCGTGCGGGGCCCAGCTAGCAGCCCCTTGTGACACCGACGTGTGGACCCGGTGCCCCTCCTCTCTAGTGAATGACAAGTGAGCCCGAGTCACAGTGCTCCAATAACCCTCAGCCGTCCAATTCCTTTTGATCTAATCTGAACCGTCCATCCTTCATGAAATCCTCCAATAGATCTTGACCGTCGGATTTCAATAATCCTAGATCCAGCTTTGCCACGTCAGCCCTAAAGCCACTGTGGAGGCCATGGGCCCCAAGTACCTCATGACAAGCATATTGGCCACTCGGATAGAGGATGGGCTTAGCCTTATAATTAGAGATATGGTAGAACCTGGTAGACTTTGCCTTGTATAATAAGGAATATACAGTCCTAGTCGGGTAAATTATATCTCTAAGAGGAGATCCCTTGGCTGTAATCCAGCTGGGACTCCTACCTTGTACCCCTGTCCCCCAGTATATAAGGGGAGGCAGGGTGCCCCCTGAGGGCAGAAGAGATCATAAGCTCATAGAAGCAAACACACATCCTCAAAGGAATACACCACAACTGGACGTAGGGTATTACCTCACACAGAGGGCCTGAACCAGTATAAACTCCCCGTGTTTCTTTGCAATCCACCGAGTTTCGATCTGACGAGTAGCCCTATATTCATATTGCCGGTGTAAAACATCGACAGTTGGCGCGCCAGGTAGGGGCTTCGCCAAGATCAATCTCAACAAGCTCGACGGATTCGACAACCGGAGTCGACGGCAGCAACTTCGCCCCCAGTGACATGATCACATTCAGGAGCCTCGATTTCATCGCCGACCAGCTCGGCAACCTCACCTTGGCTGAGTCAGACCAGATCCAATCGGCCGAGGAACCGGCCGACTCCGCGCCAGTCGGCCCACACGATGCCGCAGCAACCCCCGTCGATCTGCTGCGGCCATCTTCTACTTCACCGGGCCTCGGGACAACTCTCTCCTTCAGCGTTCGGCTCGGACTCGGCCTTGAGCCGGCCCGGGTTGGACTAGAAAGGGGAGAGATCGTCAATCTCCCATGGAGGCTTGGCGACGCCGCGGACATCTACAATCTACATCCCACGCGGCAGACCCGATCCTCTACACTTCAGTTTGGACATAGCCCAGAGCCGTTCCAGATTTGATCTAGGGAGGTTGGAGTCGTCCTTACCCCGATGAACTACCCGGATTCCGACTCCAAGTCGGACGACAGTTTGAACACCAGTTCGGACACCAGTCTGGCAAGCTTTCTTTTGCCCCGAGAAATCTTCATGGCTTCAACCCCTCTACCGAAGGTGCGTCGACTACAAGAGGAGCAAGAAGAGGAGGCACGCCGACAACGGCAATAGGAGGAGGCCGAACGTGAGGCTCGCAACGATGAGCTACACAGGGCTGGGCAAACCGCTCAGCAACAGATCCTCCAAACTAGAGTCGGCGACCACGACGTCTTCGTCACACCTCAACAGAACATCGTGGCCGCTCCAACTCTACTGGATACACTCCAGCTCGGGCCTGATCACCCGGCCACCTCGATGATAGCAAGGATAAAAGCCATGCTCACCGCTGCTGCATATCAACAGCATCAACAGTCGGGCAAAACACTCATGTTGACTAACAAGTCGGCTTCCCCAATGGCAGTCTCATCCGCCTCAAAGCGATGTCGAGCAGCCGGCTCTTATCAGCAACACACGGTGTCATGCTAGACGTCACTCGGGAACCCCAACAACAACCAGTGGCGGCAAAGCGACTGTCAGGACAACCAGGATCTCCGAGGCCGACTACGGCGTGACCTTCAGCAGGGCATCAACGCTCGACGCCACGAATGAGAGGAAGATGAGCAACGCTGGCTGGAAGACGAGAATGAGCGCTTCGGCCTCCACCACAAGCGGTTTCACCATCGTATTCGGAGTCGGAGCCCTCATGAAGATGAAGGAGTACCAGCCTTCACCCGGGAGCTACAAGACATCGACTGGCCATCGGGCTTCAAGCCTACGAGAATCGAGAAATACGACGGCAAGACTAACCCTGAATCCTGGCTCACCGTATATACTCTGGCAATCCAAGCTACCAGAGGTGATCACAAAGCCATGGCTAACTACCTCCCAGTCGCTCTGGTTGACTCAACGAGGACATGGCTAATGGGACTTCCCAAGCAATCAGTCGGCTCTTGGGAGAACTCCGGGAACGTTTCATTGCCAACTTCTAGGGAACATACGAGAGGCCATCTTCCGAGTACGACTTATATCAGTTCAATCAAAGGAAGAATGAGTCTCTTGATGACTTCATCAAGAGGTTCTCTGAGAAGAAGAATTCTATCCCGAAGATCAAGGACGAGGTCATCATCGCCGCCTTTCGAAAAGGAGTCAAAGATACTTCGTTCATCACTAAATTCACTCGGAAGCCTCCCAACTTTGTCAAGGCTCTATTCGACATGGCGAACAAATACGCTGACTCGGCCGACACTGTTGCTGAGGCCCTCGATGATAAAAAGGCATCCTGACAGAAGAAGCAGAAGGACACCGACGACACGGCCCCGACTAAAGCTGGGAATCGCAAACGCAACGACTTCGATGTGGCAGTCAGTCACAACCGTCTTCGACCTTCAACTATTGGAGATTATCAGGACAACAAGTGACATGTTCGGGGGCTCACAAGCTCAAACGCAAGGATGGCATCCCCACTCCCAAATACCGAACAGCTAAGTCACTCTCTGATAAATATTTCCTCACTTGGCGTCACCAATGCCGTAGCTGCTTACACCTAATAGGTGTACAAGCTGTACTTTTTTCTTAGGTGTACAAGCTGCACTTTTTTCTGTTTTGGCTCTTAAATGATTGCAAAAGTACTCGAGTAGCATAAATTCCGATCCGTGAAACTTTACTCCATGAAAGACGAACTCAAGTCACCCAAAACGGGTGTCTGGGAAAGAGCCATGAGCCAACTCCCGACGCTAGGGGGCTATGACTAGTCGGGCAGAGTGCTTAAACGAAAGGGGTCAACTACTCGAGGAAACTAATGTCAACAAGAGGAAGAACACGTATTTACATATATTGTAAAATACATAAATATTATTCGGGTGATTGTTTTCATCATTAGATGCTACTCATCCGATATGTTTATAATGCAGAGCCAGCTCCGGATACGCATGACAGGAACTCAGGGCTGCGAGCCTATCTCCTACGCTCGGGGGTTGGACCAGTCTGCCAAGATACGCTCAGAATGCTCCATGAGGGCTATTGACCGAGTACTTGCGCTAGTCGGGACGTTATCTTCCCCGGCTACGCTCCATGTGGGCTAACAACCGACCTCCAGCCCTAGTCGGGGCTCGTATACCACTTGGCTGGGTAAGGTACGCCCCCATGAGGGTCGCCAGCCGAATTCTACGCTAATGCTAGGTTCGGGTACCTTATTCGGTCATAACTCTACTGGGTAAGGTACGCCCCATGAGGGTCCCCAGCCGAATCCTATGCTAACGCAAGGTTCGAGTACCTTATTCGGCTATTAATTGACCTCCGGTGCTAGTCGGAGCTCAGATATCACCCGGTTGGGTAAGGCATACCCCCCCCCCCCCCGAGGGTCGCCAGCCGAATCCTATGAGATTCGGGTACCTTATTCGGCCACAATTTTTCCAGGTCAGGTACGCCCCATGAGGGTCGCCAGCCGAATCCTACGAGATTTGGGTACCTTATTTGGCCATAACTCTGTTGGGTAGGGTACGCCCCATGAGGGTCGCTACCCGAATCCTATGCTAATGCAAGGTTCGGGTACCTTATCTGGCTTTACCGAAGTCAGAGAAGACCTATGTCGTCAAAGCGCATCCAGAGTTCTCATGCACTGCGTCACACCTGAGGAGGCAAGCAGATCCTACGATATACCTACTCGGGCATCTGTGGCAACCATGCTGCATCCAGAACATAAGTCAGAAAGGCTTGCGGACAAAGATTCCTCTGGCTGATTGAGGTTATCGACGCTGGAGTACTCATCCAGACATGCGATGGATGCTACCTTTATAGGGCTATGCTGGGTAGGTCGGTTTAGGCCGTTTTATTCAGTAGCAGGCCACCAAGATATGAGTTTCTACAGTAGCACGCTCAATATGGGCCGCTCGCTAGCTGTGTTAAAATCATAGTGCTGGTGCTACTAACAGGAATCGATGAGATAATCAGATATGCTTCATGAAGGCCTAATTGCTGAACACATGTGTTCGGGTATCTATATTATCCACCAGGTATTGAGGATATATCCTTATAAGGATCACAAGCTGGTTTCCATTAAAATTAGAGGTGCACGTATCTCTCAAGTGCACCTGACCACATAATGGATTAAATTTCATAAAGTGGTACTTGGTCTACATGCTTGGCCAACATTTGCCATGAGCAAATATTTTTCCAGCCGACATGACGCTGAAGAGTCTAACTTTCGAGTGGGACACCACTCGGGAAAGACTATAAACCTTCTTTCTAGCTGACATGACGATGAGGAGTCTAATTTTCGAGTAGTGCACTACTCGGGAAAGACTATAAAACACCTTTTTCAGCTGACATGAAGCTGAAGAGTCTCATATACGAGTGGCATGCTACTCAGCAAAGACTATAAATTATTTCCGATTGACATGATACCGAAGAGTCTCATATACCAGTAGCACACTACTCGGGAAAGACTACAAGGTTAAGGATCTTTGACTTTATGTTTAATTGTTTCACAATTAAGCACAAAGTCAGGGGCTACACCTAATAGGTACGCCTATTCAGCACACACTATTCATACATCTACATGAAGCCCTTCATAGGCTCGCTGCCAGTTGACATGAAGCAGGACTCGGGAAGAAGAAGCACTCGGACAAAGAGTACTCGGGAGCAATGCACTCGGGCAAACTTCACCATGTAGGATGAGCACTCGGCATTAGCTATGACTCAACTATGAAGGTCTCAGGGGCTGCTGTGGAGGCCATGGGCCCCGGGTACCTCATGACAAGCATATGGGCCACTCGGATAGAGGATGGGCTTAGCCTTATAATTAGAGATATGGTAGAACCTGACAGACTTTGCATTGTACAATAAGGAATATATAGTCCTAGTCGGGTAAATTATATCTCTAAGAGGAGATCCCTTGGCTGTAATCCGGCTGGGACTCCTACCTTATACCCCTGTCCCCTAGTATATAAGGGGAGGCAGGGTGCCCCCTGAGGGCAGAAGACATCATAAACTCATAGAAGCGAACACACATCCTTAAAGGAATACACCATAACTGGACGTAGGGTATTACCTCACATAAAGGCTCTGAACCAGTATAAACTACTCGTGTTCCTTTGCAATCCACCGAGTTTTGATCCGACGAGTAGCCCTATATTCATATTGCCGGTGTAAAACATCGACAGCCACATGTGCTGCCACCTCAACCCTATTCCTTCCACTTGTCGTCACGTGGCAACCCACGTCATTAGTCCACCAAACCTCTTCATCCCTCAGTCCACAGACCTAGTCCATGGGGTACCGAGTCACTAACGGTGGGCTCCACCACCTTTAACCTTCCAAAAATAATTCTTTTAATTGAAATTCCGAGGGAATATTCTCTTTTCAATTCTTTTCGGATTTATTCTGAATCCAATCATCCGGAGGCCATAGCTTTTTTTGTTTGAACTCCGATTTGACCTGTTCTTCCTCCTAAATTCATATAAAATCATGATTTACCTATTTATGTACTTTTTATGTACTATTTAGGGTTTTTTAGGGTTTTTATCGTTTTGTGTGTAGTCGTGTATAATCGCTGTTTTGGAAGATCGCGGAGTCTACGGAAGAGATCAGAAGAGCAATTGAAGACGTTTTCGGTTGTAAGGCAAGTCACATGACAATTCCCTTGAGCATGTTGATCCCATTTGTGAAAACTATTGTATTTTAAAGTTATTGCATGAAAGTTTTTGGAATGACATTATTACGGGGAATTATTTAATAACCAACATTCCTTGATGTTTATGGCCATTTTGTTATTGTTATTATACCTTGATACCTTGGGTGAATAATACTAACTAGCTGGATAACTATTTAATGGTCTAGCTAGATTATTTAGGATCTGCTTAGCACTGCGTAGAAACTTTAGCGTCATTTTATGTGGGGAAACAATTCAATCATCAATGCCCCTTTAATGTTAAATGGCTATATTTTTATGACAGTGAGTCGTGGCTGGTTAATTAATTGTGCCAACTAAAACTTGACTGATGGTGGGTTGTGAGCACCAGGGTTGTGAATGTTGCTAGCGGTGCTCATGACACCTAAGGACCGGTTCGCGGACTACTTGTTGCGAAGCAATACTCGTGCGAACCACAAGCTAGAATGAGTAATAGCAGGAACTAAAGTGTAGCCTCTTCAACCGGAGGCCCCACGGTGTGTTGTGGCTGTGTCAATAAGACCACCATGGCTGCGTCAATAAGTCCATGTCTTGGGCATTGGATCGTTTCCCTATTGGGGGCTTGATCAGCTCCTGCCGGAAACTGGTGGTTCAACGGTTGGCACTCTTGTTGTGTGGGTTACATGGAGGGTCCTGTCACAACTCCTTTCCAAGGTACCATAGTGGTATTAAGGCACACAGTGATGTATTGTGGAGTTATGTCTTGTGGGTAAATTGGTACACCTCTGGCGACAGTAAAACTATTCGAATAGCCGTGCCCGCGGTCAATGGGCGGGCCTAGCAATGTTTTCTGTGATTAGTCCCACACTATTCAATAATAGTGATAAATGATGGAACATGATAGCTCCAGTTTGAAGAGTTATGGTTTGGGCCTGAACTGCATTGGAGCGTTGTTCAGTGGTTGATCTAATATTGACTATTAATTAAACTATACTGTTTTCGATGATTTTAAATGCAAATATTTTAAATGCTGTTTATGCAAATAAGCCATACTATGCCTTTCTTTTGGAACCTTGTTGCATTATTTTGTATTTCCTAGTGTGGCTTGTCGAGTACGGTGGGTGGTACTCAGTCTTGCTATATCACAATCATCAGAGTAAAGAGTCGCGAGGAGGAGAAGTTGGTGTTTGGCTTATACCCCAGTTGAGCTGCCTGTGGCTTCGTGCTAAAGCTACGCTAGGTGTTTCGTTCCGCTGCTATCTTCCTCTGTGTGAGGACTAAGTGCCTCTTCTGTAAGTATTTATCGTTTATCTTTTTGGTTATGTTTATCAAATTGTCGGTTTGTGTACCTCGGCTAATTCTTGGACAAGGATTTATTGAACAAATTAGCTTTGGAAATTCTAGTGAATTTCTGGGCGTGACAAGTTGGTAACTTGTATTTTTTGCGAGTTGTGTGGCACATTAAGAAAACACTCCAAACGCCTTTAAAGCTATTTTGGTGTATATGGGACTGTTTTGGCAGCATTTGTTGCAAACTTGTCCTTTTCTCGAGTTGTGTGGCACGTTAAGAAAATGCTCCGACCGCCTCTAAAGCTATTTTTGTGCATATGGGAGTGTTTTGACACCATTTGTTGCGAACTTGGATTTTTCGCGAGTGGTGCGGCACGTTAAGAAAACGCTCCAAACATCTCTAAAGCTATTTTAGTGCATATGGGAGTGTTTTGACACCATTTATTACGAACTTGTATTTTTCGTGAGTTGTGTTGCATGATAACAAAACGCTTCAAAAGCCTCTACAGCTATTTTTATGCATATGGGAGTGTTTTGACACCATTAGTTGCGAACTTGTATTTTGCACAAGTGGTGTGGCACGTTAAGAAAACGCTCGAAATGCCTCTAAATCTTTTTTGGCGCATGTGGTATTGTTTTGATACCATTTGTTGCGACCGTGTATTTTTCGCGAGTGGTGTGGCATGTTAAGAAAACGCTGCAAATGCCTCTAAATCTATTTTTGTGCTTGTAGGAGTGTTTTGACACCATTTGTTGCAAACTTGTCTTTTTCGTGAGTTGTGTGGCACGGTAAGAAAACGCTCCAACCGTCTCTAAAGCTATTTTTGTGCAAATGGGAGTGCTTTGACACCATTTGTTGTGAACTAGTATTTTTCGCGAGTGGTGTGGCACGTTAAGAAAATTTTCCGAACGCCTCTAAAGCTATTTTCGTGCATATGGGAGTGTTTTGACACCATTTGTTGCGAACTTGTATATTTCATGAGTTGTGTGGCACATTAAGAAAAGGCTCCAAACGTCTCTAAAGCTATTTTTGTGCATATGGGAGTGTTTTGATACCATTTGTTGCGAACTTGAATTTTTTGCAAGATGTGTGGCACGATAACAAAGCGCTTCAAACACTTCCAAAGCTATTTTTATGCATAAAGGAGTGTTTTGACACCATTTGTTGCGAACTTGTATATTTTGCGAGTGGTGTGGTACGTTAACAAAATGCTCAAAACATCTCTAAAGCTATTTTAGTACATATGGGAATGTTTTGACACCATTTGTTACGAACTTTTATTTTTCGCCAGTTGTGTGGCACGTTAAGAAAACGATCCAAACGCCTCTAAAGCTATTTTTGTGTATATTGGAGTGTTTTGACACCATTTGTTGCAAACTTATCTTTATCGTGAGTGGTGTGGCACATTAAGAAAACGCTCCAAACGCCTCTAAAGCTATTTTTGTGCATATGGGAGTGTTTTGACACCATTTGTTGCGAACTTGTATTTTTCGCAAGCTGTGTGGCACGTTAAAAAATGCTCCATACTACTGTAAAGGTAATTTTGTGCATAGGAGAGTGATTTAACACCATTTGTTATGAACTAGTATTTTTCGCGAGTTGTATGGCATGTTAAGAAAACGCTCCAAACGCCTCTAAATCTATTTTTGTCTATATGGGAGTTTTTTGACAGCATTTGTTGCAAAGTTGTCTTTTTCGCAAGTTGTGTGGCACGTTAAGAAAATGCTCCAAACGCCTCTAAATCTATTTTTGTGCATGTCAGAGTGTTTTGACACCATTTGTTCCGAACTTTTATTTTTCACGAGTTGTGCGGCACGTTAAGAAAACGCTCCAAACCCCTCTAAAACTATTTTTGTGTATATGGGAGTGTTTTGACAGCATTTGTTGCAAAGTTGTCTTTTTCGCGAGTTGTGTGGCCCGTTATGAAAATGCTCCATACGCCTCTAAAGCTATTTTTGTGCATAGAGGAGTGTTTTGACACCATTTGTTGCGAACTTATATTTTTCACGAGTTGTGTGGCACATTAAGAAAACACTCCAAACGCCTCTAAATCTTTTTTTGTGCATGTGGGAGTGTTTTGACACCATTTGTTGCGAACGTGTATTTTTCGCGAGTGGTGTGGCACATTAAGAAAACGCTCAAAACGCCTCTAAATCTATCTTTGTTCTTGTGGGAGTGTTTTGACACCATTTGTTGCTAACTTTTATTTTTCGCGAGTTGTGTGGCACGTTAAGAAAGCATCCTAGACATCTCTAAAGCTATTTTAGTGCATATGGAAGTGTTTTAACACCATTTGTTGCGAACATGTATTTTTCGCAAGTTGTGTGGCACGATAACAAAACGCTCCAAACGCCTCTAAAGCTATTTTTGTGCATAGTTGAGTGTTTTGACACCATTTGTTGCGAACGTGTATTTTTTGCAAGTTGTGTGGCACGTTAGAAAACGCTCCACACTCCTCTAAAGGTAATTTTGTGCATATTGGAGTGATTTAACACCATTTGTTGCAAACTTGTATTTTTGCGAGTTGTGTGGCTTGATTACAATACACTCCACATGCCTCTAAAGCTATTTTGGATCATATGGGAGTGTTTTGACACCATTTGTTGTGAACTTGTATTTTTCGCAAGTGGTGTGGCACGTTAAGAAAACATTCCAAACACCTCTAAATCTATTTTTGTTCATGTGGGAGTGTTTTGACGGCATTTGTTGCAAACTTGTCATTTTCGCGAATTGTGTGGCACGTAAAGAAAACGCTCTAAACGCTTCTAAAGCTATTTTTGTGCATATGGGAGTGTTTTGACACTATTTGTTGCGAACATTGATTTTTTGCGAGTGGTGTGACACATTAAGAAAACATCTCTAAAGCTATTTTTGTGCATATGGGAGTGATTTGACACCATTTGTTACGAACTAGTATTTTTCGCGAGTTGTATGGCACGTTAAGAAAACGCTCCAAATGGCTCTAAAGCTATTTTTGTGCATATCGGAGTATTTTCACACCATTTGTTGCGAACTTGTATATTTCGCGAGTGGTGTGGCACGTTAAGAAAACGCTCCAAATGCCTCTAAAGCTATTTTTGTGCATATGGGAGTGTTTACACACCATTTGTTACAAACTTTTTTTTCGCGAGTGGTGTGGCTCGTCAAAGAAAATGCTCCGAACGCCTCTAAATCTATTTTTGTGCATATGGAAGTGTTTTGATACCATTTGTTGCGAACTTGTATTTTTCGCGAGTTGTGTGGCACGATAACAAAGTGCTTCAAACGTTTCTAAAGCTATTTTTATGCATATGGGAGTGTTTTGATACCATTTGTTGCGAACTTGTATATTTTGCAAATGGTGTGGCACGTTATGAAAACGCTCCAAACATCTCTAAAGTTATTTTAGTGCATATGGGAGTGATTTAACACCGTTTGTTGCAAACTTGTATTTTTGGCTTGTTGTGTGGCACGATAACAAAACGCTCCAAATGCCTCTAAATCTATTTTTGATCATATGAGAGTGTTTTGAGACCATTTGTTGTGAACATGTATTTTTCGCGAGTTGTGTGGTACGTTAAGAAAACGCTCCAAACGCCTCTAAATCTATTTTTGTGGATATAGGAGTGTTTTGACACCACTTGTTGTGAACTTGTATTTTTCGCGAGTGGTGTGGTACGTTGAGAAAATACTCCAAATGCCTCTAAATCTATTTTTGTGCATATGGGTGTGTTTTGACACCACTTGTTGCGAACTTACATTTTTCGCGACTGGTGTGGCACGTTAAGAAAACGCTCCAAACGACTCTAAATCTATTTTTGTGCATATGGGTGTGTTTTGACACCATTTGTTGCGAATTGTATTTTTTGTGAGTGGTGTGGCACAATAAGAAAATGCTCCAAACGCCTCTAAATCTATTTTTGTGCATGTGAGAGTGTTTTGACACCATTTGTTGCGAACGTGTATTTTTCACGAGTGGTTTGGCACTTTAAGAAAAACACTCCAAACACCTCTAAATCTATTTTTGTGCATGTGGAAGTGCTTTGACACCATTTGTTCCGAACTTTATTTTTCGTGAGTTGTGTGGCACGTTAAGAAAACACTCCAAACGCCCCTAAAGCTATTTTTGTGTATATGGGAGTGTTTTGATAGCATTTCTTGCGAACTTGTCTTTTTCGCGAGTTGTGTGGCACGTTAAAAAAACGTTCCGAACGCCTCTAAAGCTATTTTTGTGCATATGGAAGTGTTTTGACACCATTTGTTGCGAACTTGTATTTTTCGCGAATGGTGTGGCACGTTAAGAAAACGCTCCACACTCCTCTAAAGGTAATTTTGTGCATATAGGAGTTATTTGACACCATTTGATTTTTCGCGAGTTGTGTGGCATGATAACTAAACGCTCCAAACGCCTCTAAAGCTGTTTTTGTGCATATGGGAGTGTTTTGACACCATTGATTGCGAATTTGTATTTTTCGCGAGTTGTGTGGCTCGATAACAAAATGTTCCAAACGCCTCTTAAGCTATTTTTGATCATACGAGAATGATTTGACACCATTTGCTGTGAACTTGTAAATTTAGCGAGTTGTGTGGAACGTAAAGAAAACGCTCCAAACGCCTCTAAAGCTATTTTTATGCATATGGGAGTGTTTAGACACTATTTGTTACGATCTTTTATTTTTTGCGAGTTGTGTGGCATGTTAAGAAAATGCTCCACACTCCTCTAATGGTAATTTTGTGCATTTGGGAGTGATTTAACATCATTTGTTGCAAACTTGTATTTTTTGCGAGTTATGTGGCATGATTACAAAACGCTCCAAATGCCTCTAAAGCTATTTTTGACCATATGGGAGTGATTTGACACCTTTTGTTGCGAACTTTTATTTTTCGCGAGTTGTGTGGCACGATAACAAAACGCTCCAAATGCCTCTAAAGCTATTTTTGATCATATGGGAGTGATTTGGCACCATTTGTTATGAACTTGTATTTTTCGCGAGTAGTGTGGAAGGATAACAAAACGATCCAAACACCTCTAAAATTATTTTATCTTATGGGAGTGATTTCACACCATTTGTTGCGAACTTGTATTTTTCGCGAGTTGTGTGGCATGATAACTGAACGCTCCAAGCGCCTCTAAAGCTGTTTTTGTGTATATGAGAGTATTTTGCCATCATTTGTTGCAAACTTGTATTTTTTGCGAGTGGTGTAGCTGTTAACGCCAAAATTTGGCATGGCTCATATCAGATTCGGTAAAGAAAGAAGCTATATCAACCGGAGGAAATTAATCCAGAAGAAGCCGGATTTGAGAAGGAATCGTGAGGTCCACGTTATGGCAGTTATTTATCTTATCTATTAGATAGTTTTATCTTTTAGGAAACCTGATCTCTTGTCCGATCGGGTCTGTTAGTTTTCCTTTTCTAGTTAGGAAAGTTCTGTTCCGTAGCCGATCAGGACTCTGTCCACCCGGGCTATAAATATGTGCGCCCAGATACATTGTAAATCATCACACGATCAATAACTTCGGCGCATCGCCACCCTTTCGACGGGTTCTTGCTTCTCGAGCGGGGCTGCATCGGTTAGGTCCGACCTCCTGCGAGAGGGTAAGACTCGTCACCCCTTACCCAGGTGTATCTGCTCTGTTTACGGCTACATCGGTTCGGTTCGATCTCTTAGGCTGATCAGGTATACCATATCACGCGTGCATAGTCTTCATCGGCTTACTGGGAGCGATTTATCATCAGTTTGTGCTGCATCGGTTGGGTCTGACCTACTAAACTGCTCGTGATAAATCGTTCCTGCTAGGTTGATGGTTTCCATGCAAGCGTCTTATCGGAATGTATAGCCGATAAGTTATCTTATTACATCACAGTTGCATTAGGTCTATCGTCTCATCGAGGTTCTTTTATCATTATTAATCTGTGCTGCATCAGTTAGGTTTGAACTACTAGATTGATAATGATAAGTTTATCCTTGATGGGTCGATGGGTTTTATGCGATGTTCTATCGGAGCGCTTAGCCGATAGGTTATTTGTTATCACAGCCGATTGTGTCTTTGTTTTACACTATCATCGGCTTCCCAGCCGATACACATGTTCTATCAGTAATCGGCTAACTTATATTGCAATTCTTTTATGTACTACATAAAGCCGACTGCACTATATTCGTTATTTTGCCTATCTACTATATCATCGGCCTCTAGCCGATGTCCAAGTGTTTATTTATCAGTCGGCTGGCTTTTTATCTGTTTATATTATCATCGACTATATTATCGGTTTCTTAGCCGATGCGCAAGTATTGCTGACAGTCAGGCACGCGTACCCGGACACGAGGACCAACAAGGACCCGGACGCGAGCACGCCGAGGACGAGGGCCAGGGTACAGGCGTAGCCGATGTGCGAGCACTGTTGGTGCCATCGGCTGAAGGAAGACTCTATCGGCTTATCGGCCGATCGCTGCTGGTAGCCGGGCGCGGGTGCAAGCGAGAATTAGGGCACGGGCACAAACAAGTAGGCAAGTACCCGGACGCGGGTACGAAGACCCGGGCGCGGGCACAGAGATCCGGGCGTGGGCGCGAGGTCCCAGGCTCGGGCAACAGACGAGAACCCGAGTGTGGGCAACAGGCGAAGACCCGGACGCGGACACAGGCGAGGGCCCGGGCAAGTCGGGCAGTCGGTTCAGGGGAATTCGGTACAGGAGCTATCGGCAATCGGTTGGAAGGAGTCTACATCAGTATGTCGGCCGATTGGGTTGTTGGCTAATATTTTCTATCTCCTTGTCAATTGCTGGGTCAAATTGACTGGCACGCCTACGAACCTCAATAATTTAGGACCTGCACTGGAGCTAAGCAAATCTCCCAGGCCTTCGCGTGTCTCCCAGACACCGGACGGCCCCCGGCGGGTTTTCGGCGTCAACAGTAGCACGTTATGAAAATGCTCCAAATGCCTCTAAAGCTATTTTTGTGCATATGGGAGTGTTTTGACACCGTTTGTTGCGAACTTATATTTATCGCAAGTGGTGTGGCACGCTAATAAAACGCTCCAAACGTCTCTAAAGCTATTTTTGTGCATATGTGAGTCTTTTGACACCATTTGTTGCAGACTTATATTTTTCACAAGTTGTGTGACACGTTAAAATAACGCTCCACACTCCTCTAATGGTACTTTTGTGCATATGGGAGTGATTTAACACCATTTGTTACGAACTTGTATTTTTCGCGAGTTTTCAACCACAGAGTGTGCTGGAATGTGTCCTCGACATAGCCATCGATATAATAGGATGGTTCCCACCTAGCTATCTACGTAATTAGGAAAATGATTCAATTAGAGACCTACGGCATGATTTAATAATAAAGAAGATAGATTAATGGTTTTTTTTAAACTAGTTTTATGGGCTCTACCTTACCCTAGGTTATCTAAAACCCAGCAAGCCTTTACTAGCAATAACCTTCAAGCACCAGAGAAATTAATCCAATCCTACCACGAATTTTTCTCATTTTTAGTTTCTGGGGGTTTAAAATATTAGGAATAATTTGGCAAGAATTTCTACACTTTTTTGAGATGAGGAAAGATACAGAGTTCTAAGAAAATCACTTTTTAACCATTGTTCCATGTCCTATAGAAAAGAGGAGAGTTTTTAATAAATACCTTAGAAAAGGATAAGAATATAAGAATTTTCTATATTTTCAAAAATAGTTTTTATACGACTAAAAAACTTTCTTTCAAAATAGCTTCTAATGCTTGTCTTTTCTATGTGCTCCTATCGTCAGAATGGCTCTGATACCACAGTTGCCGGCACCCGGGGATGGAATTCCCAAAATACCAAGAGCGTATACTATACTAGTGCCATGATCAGTGGCTAGTACATGCATCCACAATTCGGCAACATTTCCATACAACACTTATTGATAGCATTATTGGTCCCGATCTTTCGGTAGAGACATGTAACTCGATTGGGGATGGAGGCGACGTTCATGACCCGACTACAACCGTCCGAAGAGGCTGCACCTTGGCGACCGATACACCGACTCCAAGGGTTGCTCGCGATCTTGTGGGGCGCGAATAACCCGGCCACGAGGGCACTCATCCTGCAAGCAATCGAAGAACAAGTAGAATAAGCACTAGATTGCTAGATTGATATGAAGGTTTCGATCATAAACACGACATGGTGAGGTTCTAAAATCAAGCGAACGGGCGATCTAATCGACACGCGCGTTGCAACTCGAAGTAGCAACGGCTTACTTGGAATCAACAAAACCTAATTGTTCCTGGCGGCTTGAAGCCCTATTAATAGATGGGAGACAACCACAGGGGTGTTGGGGTCATACCATAACCCTAAGACGCGTCCTTAGTGGACTCAACTTGATTCACGGCCCATTGGGCCAAAATAGGGTGACGCAGCACCGTGGACAAAACAGGTCTCCGTATGAAAATGACGATTGCGGCCGACTCTGATTAGATCTAGACGTGAGGCTGGATCCGTTTGAAAGTAGTCTTGATAAGCTTTCCACAAAGTATTTGCACGCTCGAATCAGAGTCCGAATGAAGTCGTGGTGATTGTCACAAGTTGGTACTGTCCTGCAGTCCGAATCCAGCCCGCGCGACTCCTCTTCCCTATTGATCCTCGCCATCGTTCCTAAGCAAAACAAGAGTGCACACGTTTCCATGGTCTAAATAAGTTGGACACAAACCTAAGAATGAACTCACTTGATAGTTGGGTTGACGTGCACGAGCACGAGTAATTGGGCCAGTAATCTGTACTTGTGGGGGTGTGGAGTTATCGATGGTGTTGATGTCCTCATCACTTATTGATATATAAAGGTAAGAGGATATACATGACTTAGGTTTTACAATACTGATAGGGTCGATCGGCCAAAAATAAATAGAATATAGTGGTTCATAGTGTGCTCATCTACCAACCGTACAGGCAACTGACTAGCGGTAACCCCTAGCACTGAACCTTCCTGAAGATCAACGTTACCTGTATCAAAGCTCTCATAATATGCATCAAATTCTCAAAACAACAATATAGCAAGTGTCAGTACACGAATATACTGGCAAGTGTCAATCCTAAATACATGCAAGCCGATATCAAGGATGGCTATTTGTGGACTTATTTTAGCATAAAGCTAATTTTAGTTTGCAACCACTTACAAAGGCATAGTTCAAAACATTTAAAACATGTACATAATATACAGTAATGTATAACAACATAATATCAAATCATAGCAGCAATTCCCTATTCCAAATTCAATTCACTCTTCCAGGAATAAACCATCATTCCCATCCAACCCAGTTTGTAAATATATTTAAAAACCATATATCTATATTCATGACACTTCATGAATACTCTCATGACCGCAAGCATGGCTAATCGATTAGTTTAGGTGACCTCTGCAGAGATTGTACAACTTTACTCACATGATATAATTCTCTCTAGTTTGTTCGATACCCGTCGGTATCACCACACTTTGCACATTGGGTGCGGTCTATAGGTCATAACGTGGCTGTTATATCACTTAAAGTATAGCCTTGCACCAAAACGGCAAGCGTAAATCCACCCGAGCTCTCGTGACCTAGAGCCGTTAGGTCTGAAATCAAGTTTCTGATCAATTTCATTTGCAAATAAGTTGAGGTAATACCTCCGACAACATTTCATAGATCATCCCAAAGTTCTGGTGTAATCATTCACAATATTATTGGTGTAACCTCTAAGCACGGCTAAGCATAATATATAGTTATAATCCCATGTGAGTATTAACATCATATTCCACCCATTCTTAGAGGTACAAATAATAAGTATAACAATTATCAAAGGAGGATAATGCAACAATTATGTCTTAACTACCAATTACCAATATTTAAATAATTATAATACAAATAAAGCATGAAATTTAGCAATCAAAACATTTTGTCCTAAAAATAGGATTCAATATGGTCAAAGGTGGGACAACACTTGTCTTTCTCAGGAGTTTTGTCAAATTGTTCAAGAATTACTTCACTCTCCACAACGGGAACGTAATCGTTGTCTAAGTTGAATATAAGGACGAATTAATACAAATAAAATGAAAAATGCATTAAAAATTGTATGCTACCTAAGGCTAGGAGTTAGTGTAAGATTTTGATGAATTTAGGTGAAGGAAAACAATTTTATTCAAAAATTTATTTGGAAGTTATTTAAGTAGTCAAAGTGTTATACATGAATATAATGCTTTCTCATGTTTATAGTTGTAAGAATATTTTAGGAGGTAGCTTTGTCAAGTTCAAACCAATAGGGTTAAAGTTCACGATTTTATGAATTCAACAAAATTGGTTTCACTGGATTTGGAGGTAAAATGAATTAGTTATGAATTTTTGAAGCTTAAAACCATTTTTCACTTGTAAAATAAAGGTTTTAGTATTTCCTAAGGGTTTTTTATATTTATTTTGAAAGTTTTAGTACAAATAGGTCCTAGGGTCAACCGATCAGTCGCTGGTAATTTTGTGGAAAACCCCCCAGGCTCTGGGCCGCCCACGTGGTTTAAAGCATTTGGTAAAGAGGACTCAGGTATCTTTCTATTTACAACCAGGTCCTGGCCCCACATGTCATTGGAAGGCTTATTCACTAATCAATACCTAAGGTTTTTATCTTCTCTAATCCAGGTCCCTCGCGCTTAATCCAACCGGGTCCACATGTTGGTCAGACAGGAGGCTGATGTAGCTCGAGAAATGGCTGGTGGCGCTGTTCACAGCGAGTCTATGGGTGGTCGGGTCATGGCCGGAGGTGGCCGAAGTGGGGCGGACGGCGCACGCAAGTGGCGGCCGGATTCGGGTGGCTATGTGAAATGCAAGTACGGGTCGAGTTGAGGTAGGCCGATGCATGCTAGAGTTCCTAAGGGATACTAGGAGGCTCACCAAGCTTCAGCAGGGGCCGGTGACGTCTGGCGAAGTGGGACAATGGTTAGGTAGAGCAGCGGCAGAGCAGAGGACCTGGTGGCACGGTGGTGAGTTGATCTAGCCATCCATCCATCCAAGGAGAGCTCACACGTGGTTAGTTCCAGAGGAGGTTACATGTGAGAGGAATTGGGCCAGCGGTCACCGAGAGGGAGAAATCAATGGCAGCGGCATGTGAAGGCCTGGGACCAGAGCCGAGGAAGACGACGGTTGATCTCTCAAACCACAACGTCTCATCAAATTAGTTGGGGCTTTTGGAGGTGGTGTCAGGTGGCGAGGTGGCTCGGCTGGGAGTGCACTGAGGCAGGGGGAACGACGATGAGATCACGGCGGTGACGCTTTGTGCACGCGCTGTAGCGCTGAGTTCACAGCAGCGTTTCGGGCAATTTACTACACCAGTTTAAGCAAGCTTCATGGTAAGGTGAGGAGAGTAGGGAACACCAATGGGATCGAGGTCTTTATTGAGGATTCAAGAATTTATGGTTTGCTCTTTCTTGCGGCCAAAGGAGAGAGAGAGAGAGAGGGTTTCGAGGGTGGTCGGGACTTCACCACAACTCAGCAGCTGCTCAAGGAGGAAGAAGAGGTGAAGCCAACACTTTAGGTGGGATTGGCGTGGCCGAGGGCGGTGCTGCCGTGTAGCTGGCACGTGGGGACATGTGCGGGCCGCGCCCTGGCACACGTGCCGACGTGGCCAGGCTGTGCCCTTATGGTTCTGGCTCGAGCTGGGCGTGTGGGGTGGTTGGAGAGACTAACAAGTGGGCCCATGGTAGTGAAAGAGTATACTAGGATGGCTTGGTCTGCACAGATGACAACTGAACCTATGCCTGGGGCTAGAGCTAGACACTGATCTGCTGCCTGCTGATGGTTTGGTCAGTGCCTTGGTGGTCAATGCGTGCATGCATGCCTTACG
Organism: Oryza meyeriana var. granulata; assembly: GCA_003991445.1. NCBI lineage: Eukaryota > Viridiplantae > Streptophyta > Magnoliopsida > Poales > Poaceae > Oryza > Oryza meyeriana. The sequence continues at coordinate 126,300 of RYFJ01001392.1, forward strand.
CACCTTGATGAGGACATCACTCCTTTGATACTTACAACAATCCTCAAGTTATTATGCAAGGACCAATTACTAGAGCTCGGGCACGACAATTGAATCTCCAGGTGAACTCGTTCCTAAGTTCTTCTTTTGGTGACTTTAAGAATAGATTGCTACCTAATGATTTAATTATAATTAGGAACCTCGGAGAGGACCAAGAAGCATTTAGAGAGAGGCTAGTAGGTGGACAAGGCGAGCAGAGGCGTTCAAGTCAAGCTGGAGGCCCAATTCATATCGAGCTCAAGTCCATCTCGGATTCTAGGAGCAGTCCACACTAAAATCGTCACCCAAATTATATATGAACTCCGTTTTCGATGTTCTACATATGTACGGAAAGATAAGGAGATAAGCTTTCCAATGGGTTTGGTCCCACATCAAAATTCCTTACGAGTCAAAAGATATAGTCAAAACAAGAGGGCAAATAGAATTTGCTAGGGTGCTGTGTCACCGTCTTTTGGGCCATTGGGCCTTGTATCGTGTCAGAGTCCATTAGGGATGTGTCCAGGGGTTCTTGGCCGACCCTAGACCCTATATATTCAATAGAAGTCATTGAGCTAGGGTTGGGTTTTTCTTAGATTATTCTGCCATTGCAGTTTCACCGTCTAGATCGGTTTGTAGAACCCCAACTTCGTGTGCTAAACATTCATCTGCAATTCAGGTTGTGTTTTTTTTGTTCTTGCAAATTTCTTCGATTGTTTGTAGGAGCAAAACCTTCATTGTTAGGTCGACTGTGTGAGAGCGTGGCCGATGACGACAAGACGTGCGGGTGTAGCGAGTGCGAGGTGACGATCTACTGATTGGAAGCCTCAAAACGTGAACGTCCACACGTCGCCAAATCGAACCTATCGGAAGGTCAGGCACCTAGTCTCGCATCAAGTGGTATTAGAGCACAGGTTGCCTGATAGGTATTATATGTTCCCCATCTATCCATCTTTGTTTCTTTTACCTAGAGTCCAGAAAACCCATAAATTTATTACCACCGTGTTCTTCGTAGTGTTAGGTTTTCTGCTGTCCAAACCCCTTTGTGCCTTCGCAAGTTTAATTTTAGCTTCGCTTTGTTGAGTTTGAGTCCTAGATCGAGTCTGGTCACTGGTTTAGAGTCGTGTTCGTGGTATCTAGTTCGAGCAGTTGCGTTGCGCGAGAGCCTACCTTGAGAGACCGGGTTCTATTCGATTTTGTTTTGCAACCGCCTTGTGCTAATAACCCGCTTCGCAAGCCGTGTAGATAGGTCACAAGCTGCCTTGCGTCAATCGCCCTGCATCGCTAGCCTCCTTGTCAGCCACGCTTAATCTATCTTCAAATTTTTTGCTCTAGCCGAATATACGAGTTGGGTGGTAGAAACCTGTTCTGTCTCCTCCGGTAAAACGGCCATAACTTTTGCATACGGACTCGGAATCGGGCAAATTTTATATCTGTGGACATCTATAGAAAATTTTACATCCGTTTCTCTCCTACTTTTCAGGTTCGGCTGATCTAAAATAGCGAAATTTGGCCTGCAAGACTGAGTTTTCGAGCCCCGAAGTTCCTACACGCTTTTCAGAGCTCCTCTGCTTGTTTTTCTAGGGCCACTCCGTGCATTATATCGAGCTGCCAATTTTTGTGGTTGCTTCTTATGTACTAGGTGTACTCCTAGTTGAGAAAAAAAGGAAGAAAGAGAAGAGAAAAAAAGAAAAAAAAGGATAGAGAGAAGGGGGGAGCGTGTGGTTCTCCGTTCTGGTTCTTGTGTATCTATAGCTTTGCGTCCTAGTTTTCTTTGTTCCTTACTTTCGCTTGCTTATACTAGTCCTAGGGACGTGTCTCGGCCAACGATTGTGACAAGTATTTAGGCTTCTTATTCAGCTTTGCTATTCTGTTATTGAATTTTGCTAACCCTTGCTATAATACACTGTCTTTCGAGATCCACACACTTCTAGTCAGTACAGGTTGATCCTCGCAATCGCACCCCTACCGTCGTCAAACATCCCACCTTTCCGAGTCGTACCGCCTGCTTCAATTGGTAAGATTTTTGTAAGAGCAAGGTAAGATACTTGAGAGTGTGTTCTAATGCCTAGTAATTGATAGGGATCATACTTTTGTGCTATTTGTTTCCTATTTTCTACTAACCATGGCAGGTGTGAATGATTTCACTGATTGTGCTTCAAAAGAGGAGATCATTAAGCTGGATCAGAAGATTGAGGAAAATATAGCTGTCATGAATGCTATGCGGGAAAACCTCTAGGCTATAGTGGGGAGCATTACCACCCTCACTAACAGCATCGAGCAGTTGGCAGCAAACCGTCATCCAACACCACCACTTGTTGATGATGACGGAGGTAATGAAGAAGAGGAAGCCGACAATAGTGACACACGCGTTGCATTTCGTGACGAGCGCCTATGACAATGGCTGTGATTCAACCGGCAAGGTATGGGAGGTAATCGCCACCAAGGGTGAGGTAATGATGTTCCTTTTGCTAAAGTCAAATTTACTTGCTTTCTTTTTGGAAAATATGACCCTGAGGCTTATTTAGATTGGGAGATGACAGTATAGCAGAAATTTAATTCCCATCTTGTTCCTGAAATTCATAGGGTTAGGCAAGCAACTAGTGAGTTCAAGGACTTTGCTATTATTTGGTGGAGTGAGCTAGTTAAATCTGGCCTAGAACCTAACACATGGGATAGACAAAAGCGAGCTATGCGGGGTAGATTTATTCCTCCGTCCTTCAAACGAGATTTGCGAAAAAAGTTGCAACACTTAGACCAAGCTGATAAGTCTATAGAAGAATACTTTCAGGAACTACAAATAGGCATGTTGCGTTGTGAGGTACAGGACGATGAGGAGGATAAGATGGCTCAGTTCTATGGGGGATTGAGACGTGAAATTCAGAACATAATTGCTTATAAAGAATATAATTCTATTAACCAGTTGTTCCATCTAGCTATGTTAGTGGAACAGGAATTACAGGGAAGGCAACCAATGAGAAGGAACAATTGGGGCATCACATCTACATCGAGGTCTCCCTTTGGGCCCAGAAAAAGTACCCCCACCACTGTCTGGACTTCTATACCCTCCACCAATCGGGCGCGATCAGAGGCATCGGCACCAACATCCCGTGCTACCGAGGTGAGTAAATCTGTTCGTTTACAGGCACCCGCAAAAATTGCATCATCGGTTGCTTCCACGGGGCAAACAAGAGATATCCAATGCTTCAAGTGCAAAGGGATGGGGCATGTGCAATGTGATTGCCCGAACCAAAGAGTTCTCATTGCTACAGATGATGGTGGCTACACTAGTGCCAATGATGTTGAAGAAGAATTGGTAGATGCCACTAACCAAACAGGAGATAAAGACCACAGCGATGACGGTGTGGAGCAAATAGGTGCTGCGGATACAAGCAAGTACTTGACCGTTGTAGCACAACGGGTGCTAAGTGCTCAAATGGAGAAGGCGGAGCAAAATCAGTGCCATAACTTGTTCCAATATAGGTTTGTGGTCAATAATAAGGCATGTCGTGTTATCATTGATAGTGGAAGCTGTAGCAATCTTGCTAGTTCTGATTTGGTTGAGAAGCTTGGCTTGCCTATATAACCACATCCGTGGCCTTACTACATCTAATGGTTCAACTCTTGTGGTAAGTTAAAGGTAAGCAAAGTTGTGAGGGTGCAATTTTCTGTTGGAAATTACCATGATAGTGCAAATTTTGATGTTTTGCCTATGCAAGCATGTTCTTTGCTGTTGGGTAGGCCTTGGAAATATGATAGAGATATGTTGCACCATGATATAACTAACACTTACACCTTCACACACAATGGTAAGAAGATAGAGTTGCTATCAATGACTCCTGCGGAAATTCTGAAAGATGATGTAGCACGTGCTTGAAAATGAGAGGAGATTAAATGAATCTAAGTCTGAAAATCAGCAAGTAGCTAAAGATGTCTTTTCGCCAAAGAAGGGGAAAAAGGACCCACATGCTAGGAATGGTACACTTAGGTTAGAAGGTGCTTCCATGTTAGCTACTAAATCTAAAATTTCTGAGTTAATTGCACATGAGTCTATTTGCTATGTTTTTGATTTGCAAAAATACTTTCTTTACACTTGAGGATTTGCCTCCATTTTTGCCACGTGCAATTGCTAACCTTTTCCAGGAGTTTGTTGATGTATTTCCAAGTGAAATACCTCTGGGGCTGCCACCTATGAGAGGAATTGAGCATCAAATTGATTTGATTCCGGGAGCTGCGTTGCCAAACCATGCGCCATACAGGACCAATCTGGAAGAGACTAAGGAAATTCAGCGTCAAGTACAAGACTTGCTTGAAAAAGGGTATGTACGTGAGAGTCTTAGTCCTTGTGCTATTTCTGTTATTTTGGTGCCCAAGAAAGATAGGTCATGGCGCATGTGTGTGGATTGTAGAGCCATTAACAACATAACTATTAGATATCGTCATCCTATTCCTAGGTTAGATTATATGCTTGATGAATTAAGTGGCTCTGTTGTGTTCTCTAAAGTAGACTTGCGTAGTGGATACCACCAAATTAGAATGAAATTGGGTGATGAATGGAAGACTACATTTAAAACAAAATTTGGTTTGTATGAGTAGTTAGTTATGCCTTTTGGTTTAACAAATGCTCCTTCTACTTTTATGCCACTCATGAATGAAGTTTTACGCACTTTCATTGGTAGATTTATGGTGGTTTATTTTGATGATATACTGATTTATGTAAGTATTTAGATGAACATAAGGAACATTTATGTGCTGTTTTTATTGCTTTGAGAGATGCACGCTTGTTCGGTAACCTCGAGAAGTGTGCTTTTTGCACGGAACAAGTTTCGTTTCTTGGTTATGTTGTGACTCCATAGGGAATTGAAGTTGATGAGACCAAGATTGAAGCGATCAAGAGTTGGCTGACTCCTAAATCGGTTACACAGGTACGGAGTTTCTCGGTCTAGCAGGATTCTACCATCGCTTTGTGAGAGATTTTAGCCCCATTACCGCACCTGATGCGAGACTTGGTGCCCGATCTTCTGATAGGTTCGATTTGGCGATGTGAAGACGTTTACGTTTTGAGGCTTCCGATCAGCAATCGTCACCTCGCAACCGCTACACCCATACGTCTAGTTGTTATCAACCACGCTCTCACATAGTCGACCTCACCACGAAGATTTTATCCCTGCAAGCAATCGAAGAAACTCACAAGAACAAGTAAGAACGCAATCTGAATTGCTGATGGATGTTTAGCACACAAAGTTGGGGTTCCACAAACCGATCTAGATGGCGAAACTGTAGTGGCAGAATAATCTAAGCAAAACCTGACTCTAAACGATGACGACTACTGAATATATATGAGTTGGGACATCCTAGGGTTAACCCTAAAGTGCACACCCCTTGGGCTTAGCCCATGACACAATTACAAGGCCCAATGCCCAAAACAGACACAGATTGGAATAGGTACGTGTATTGTTTCAACGATTCCAGACAGCTTAGTAGGAATTTTGATATGGCACCAAAACCATCTGAAAGTAGACTCCATAAGCTTTCCAATAAGTACTCATGGGCCCTAGAAGTCCTTCTGGATCAGCGACTAGGCCCATTTGAAGTTGATGCTGTCAGGAGGCCCAAATCCAAATCCAAAACATGCAGAACTTCATCTCTTGCCTTCTATGGAACAAAAGTGACGTGGTGATGTAGGAGTAGACTTGGGTAAGGTCTTGGTTTGGTCTCCAATCAACTTCTTTAATCATCCATGCGTTCCTTGCGCTCAGTCTCTTTCCCTTCACCCAAGCAAGTATCTCTGCAAACGAGAACAAACAAAACTCATGGTGCAGTAATAGCTGTTCAAATATATAACACATAAATCTTAAGTAGAAAGTATGCACCTTTGGTTGATGAATACATAAGGTAGCTATGATCATATCCGAGCTAGTGATGTCCTCATCAGCACCTATAAATGAGCTAACAAGGAAAGGCGTTCCATTTCGATGGGGACAAGCACACAAGAAGACGCCTTCAATTTGCTCAAAGAGAAGTTGACTCATGCACCACTACTCCAACTCTCTAATTTTGGTAAGGTTTTCGAACTTGAATTTGAAGTAAGTAGAATTGGTATTGGAGGTGTTCTTATTCAAGAGGGTAAGCCTATTGCATACTTTAGTGAGAAGTTGTCAGGGCCTAGTTTGAACTATTCTACTTATGATAAAGAATTGTATGCTTTGGTTCGAACATTAGAGACTTGGCAACATTATTTATGGCCAATGGAATTTATTATACATTCTAATCATGAGTCTCTGAAACATATTATAAGTCAAGCAAAATTGAATAAAAGTCATGCTAAGTGGGTAGAATTTATTGAATCTTTTCCTTACATCATCAAACATAAGAAAGGGAAGGATAATGTGATTGCTGATGTTTTGTCTAGACGCTATACCATGTTGTCTCAATTTGACTGTCATATATTTGGGCTTGAATCGATTAAGGGACAATATGAACTTGATGTTGATTTTAAAGATGTGTTCTTGAATTGTAAAGAGGGACGTATAAGGAATAAATTTGTACTTAATGATGGATTCTTGTTTAGAGCTAACCGCCTATGCATTCCAGTTGGATCCATTCGTCTTTTGTTGCTGCAGGAGGCCCATGGAGGAGGTTTGATGGGTCATTTTGGCGCTAAGAAGACAGAGGAGGTAACGCCCTGGTTTCCGGGCCGTTAAAAACTATTTTCGTAAAAACCCTAATTTCAAAAACTTGGATTCTTTGTGTGTGCTTAAGGACTAAGTGCCGTAAATCTCAGATCCAAGCTCCCTTTGAAACTCTAAATCCTCGATCCCAAACTCTTTCCGATTCCGAGACTCGAATTTTGCAGTTCGATTGTCTCTCAAAACCCCCTCGGAAAAATTCAAAATCTAAACCCCCTTCGAATTCCTTCAGAAGCCTTTATTCACTCCTCCCAAAAAAAATACCCGGGTTCGAATTTTGCAATTCGAAGCCCTCCGATAAAACTCTTCGAAAATCATCCTTGCAACCTTTCAGTGAAATCTCTTCATTTTGTTCCTCTCAAAAATTCAGATTTTCATCGAGAACTCCCTTCCCGCAACTTGTCAAATTTATATATTTCCAAAAGTCCTCAAATCCCAAGAATTAAATTCAAGTTCTAATATTCCCTCAAGATACTCCAATTCTATTCCATTACAAAATTCCCAAAGTTAAATCCAAATCCAGTCCCCTTTTTAAATCTCCTTCTTTCTTATTCCAAATATATCCAAATATCCATATATATGTATATACGCCCAAATCCCATCTCAGAAACATCTCTCAAAGGTCCCCACAAATTTCACTGAGTCATAGTCTCGAATTAAAATTTAATTCGAGACCGAACCCCCTTTTGAAACCCTCCCTCCGAATCCTTCTTAAAAATATATATACATATCTATATGTATATGTATCAGAGTCTCTATTCAAAGCCTCTTGATTAAATTCCTGAAAGTGTTTATGAGCCAAGCATCCAATCCCAAAATAAAATCTCCTTTCAAATTCCCTACAAATCCCTCAAATCAATTTCTGGAAAAATGTCAAAGCCTCCTGTATCGCTTGGGCCTCCTTATCTCTCTCTCTCCCTCGGCCCGGCCTCCCCTCCTCCTCTCTTCCTCGGCCTCTGTCGCAGCCAGCCGAAGCCGGGACCCACCAGCCAGGCATCGCGCCCGCGCCCGCACCCGCGCCCTCTCGCGCTCGCCCGCGCCCTCACTCTCGCCCGCGCCCTGCCACGTGCCACTCCCCGGCCTCGCACCCCGCGCGCACGCCGCGCAGGTGCCTCTTTCCGGACCCCGTCGACCACAGCCGAGCACGAGGCCGCCCGTGCCCTCCAGCCCGTGCCCGCGCCTCTCCAGCCCGTGCCCGTGCCTCTCCAGCCCGTGCCCGTGCCCCTCCAACCCGTGCCCCTCCAGTCCGTGCCCCACTCCGTGCCCAAACGCCGACATGTGGACCCCGCACGTCGGACCCGTCCCCTACCTCGCGCCTCTCCCTTTTCTCTCTCATCTCCCGAACCTTCTCGCCCATCCCCGAGCCGGCCGCCTCCTTGCGCACGCCCATCACCCCGGGCCCGCGCGCCAGCGGCACGGAGGCCGAACGCGCCCGCGCGCAACAGCCGGTCGTCGTCGTCTTCCCGACGTCGATCTCTCTCTGCTTTCTCTCTCTTTCTCTCGATCCTTCTTCTCTCTTCCCAACACCGTCCGTGCCCATACCTCTCTGTCCCGGCCCGACCCCCTTCGTCAACCCCGCAGGACACGCCCCTCGGCCGCCGGCGCAAATCGCGCCGCCCCTCCTGCTCGATCTTCCCGGTCAAAGCCTCGTTTCGTCTTGTCGCTATCCGTCGCCATACCCCCTCTGTCCCTCCCCTCTCTCTCGCGGCAGCACGAGGTGTGTTGACGCCAGCCACAGTTGCGCCATTACGTGACGTCGGCTACAGAAGCCTACGCCATTGATGGCCGTCGAGCTCGAGCTTATCCCTTCGGCCTCCGCCCTCTGTCCACTAGCGCCGGAGCTCTTCTATAAATAGAGCCGCCCTCCCATTCGTTCGGACACCAAGCAACAAGCCCCAACCGAGCCGAGCTCCTCTATTTCTCTCTCCGCCGCCATTAGAGCTTCTCTGTACCCCTCCAATTTAGTCACTCCCGACACCAATCATCCAAGCCGCCACCACCACCGAGTTCCTCGTTCCCTCACGACCCTAGCCGTACCCTCAATTCCACCGAGCGCCGCGTGGGGAAAAGCCCCAATTTGGCCGCCGCCCCGCCATTGCCGTGCTGCGGGAACTCGCCGCCGCACGAGGTAGGAACCCAATGCCCCTCTCTTTCCTCTTCCTCTCGTCTCTCCGCAACCAAACCCGAAGACCCAGGCCCCTCCGCCGCTCTTTCGGTCACCGGCGACGACGCCCCTTGCCGCCGCCTCCTGTCTGTCGCCGCCGGAAGCCGTTGACCACCAACCACCTAATCCGAACCGTCTATCTCCTTCGCCGCACTCCCCTCGTTCCATTCCCGTAGTCCGTTTCCTTCCCCTCGCCGCCAATCGCCGGCGAACCCCCGGCCGCCGACCGCCGTCGATCTCTCTGCCCGATCTCCTGTTACCCATCTGGCACCCCTCCTCTCTCTCTCTCTCTGTGTCCTGACATGTGGGGCCATCATGTCATCCACCTTCCTCTCTATGTGCCAATGACAAGTGGGCCACCCTCAGTTTCCCTCTCTCTCATAGCCACTGATCCAAGGCCCCACCTGTCAGCCCCTATTTCCAAAATAATTCCTTTTCCAGAAATTCAAATAATTTCTTTTAATTCCAGAAAAAATCCCTAAGACTCCCAAAATTCATATCTTCTTAACCGTAGCTCCAATTGACTCCGTTCAAGTCTCTAAACTTTTCTAAAAATAAGATCTACCTTATGGCACTATTAGTTATTAATAATAGTATATTATTTCTAGGGTTTTGTATGTGTTTTTCTCTCGTTTTGCGCGTAGTCGACGCTTCGGAAATTCGTCGGACGTCGGATTTTCGTGAAGCCTGAAGACGAAGTTTGAGGCAAGTCACTCCTTGACCATATTGCTCCTAAATTTAAAAATGTTTTGTTTGCAAAATTGCATTGCTAGTGTGCACGTTAAATTGATTGGCCTCGGTTTGACTGTCGAACCGACGGACCAGCCCGGTAGTTGCATAAACCCTGTAGGTCTTTGATACCCTATCCCTTGTCGCTCCACCTCGTGGTACCTCGGTGACCATGCTCTCTGAGCATGGATTCCGATGATTCCACTCACAACACAATTGTTTGTCGATCTGGGAAAATTTGGGTTTCCAAATGGTTTTAAAAACCCGACATGCGATGTCGGCGAGTTTGCAAAACAAAATTGATTTGCGAAAGTTTTCGCGGTGCAAAGTGATCGCCTGTGTGGTGGCACTTCGTATTCGCATATAAGGACCGATTCCTTGAGGAATTGCACTGAGCATGTCATAGTGCGACCACACGGGTGGTATGGGACACCCCTGGCTGAGTAATTAGTGTTCCCAGGATGGTTTTCGGTTGCTAATAAATGTGGGACCGGCTGGGTGCCAAGAGGGCGATGTACCCCCGTCCCTGAGTACAGGAAAGTGAGTTCCTGGTACTTGGTTGAGTGTGAGCACCCATTTATAGGGCAGCGTGCTATCCTGGGAAGGCTTTGGAAAGGCTTTGTCGCGAACCTCCCCACCTGATCAGTGTGGGAGTAAGCTCGCGTCGTGTGGGTAAAGCGTACAATCTTTGCAAAGATCAATGAACTGTTCGAACAGCCGTGCCCACGGTTACGGGCAATGTGAGGTGATTCCTCTAGCGTAGATTTGTTTGCAAGTGTTTGCGAAAGAGATTTGTGGTATGGGAATCGTTACCAGAATTGGCCTTTGTGGCTGATGGATGACCTGAGTGGTCTGAAACGGGGCTGTGTGACCCGGGATGTCGATTGACATCATAGTTAGGCTCCCCGAGTGGAAGCAGTTTGAGTTGAGATTAAGGATGGCTTGGAGAGTCATCGATATGAGTTATGAGATGAGATGAAATGATGTCCCGGATGGGACTAAAGTGAAAGATGAGATTACGTCCTAGTGAGGACGAAATTGAAAATAAAGTAATAGATGTTGATACCGTGGAAGGCTGCTTGTAGGCAGATCCACTGAGCCGCTGTCAGAATACTTGAGATCAATTAAAATTTGCTTCGTCCGCTTGAGTTGTTGAAAAGCAATTCGCGGACAGGATCGAGGCGAGAGCCTCCTTCCAGTCACTTTGAGACAACTCACACTTAGGTTTTCGAAAGTGTTTTCAAATTAAAATGGTTTGCAAAATAAACCCCAGCCTATTCTTTGATAGCCTGCATAACTCACATTTCCTGTGACTTGCTGAGTACGTAAGTACTCAATCCATTCCTTTTCTCCCCTCATTCAGGAAGAGTGAAGTTGAAGTGAAGATTAGGGTTTCTTTCCTAGTCCCAAGCCGTTGCTTGTGGATTGGGTTCTCGCTGCGCTGTCGTTCCGCTGCTGTGGTTCTGTTTGCCGGTTGCTGCTCAGGGCTTGCCCGAAGTCGCAACTTATAAAGGTATAGTATATATATATTCGTATATTAGTTAATTGCTGTGGTACATCTCAGTTGACCGCGGGTACCAGCTTGGTTTCCTGGGACTGGTACCGGCATCGCGGTTCCGTGGGAGTTTGGTTCACGCCAATCTTCCACGGCGCTTGCCCTCTGGTATCGCTGCAGGTGGTGCCAGGGCGGGAGGCGCTACATTTGGCCACACACTTCTTTTGGCCAAAGATAAGGCGAGATGTAGAGCGTTTCGTGGCTCGCTACACTACGTGCCAAAAAGCTAAGTCTCGTTTAAATCCACATGGTTTGTATATGCCTCTTTCTGTTCCTTCTATTCCTTGGACAGACATATCTATGGATTTTGTTTTGGGATTGGCTAGGACAAAGATGGGGAGGGATAGCATTTTTGTTGTAGTGGATCGATTTTCTAAGATGGCACACTTTATTCCTTGTCATAAAAGCGATGATGCCGTTCATATTGCTGACCTCTTTTTCAAAGAGATTGTTTGCTTGCATGGTATGCCTTCTACTATTGTTTTAGATCGTTACGCTAAATTCTTGAGTTACTTTTGACGTACACTTTGGAATAAATTGGGTACAAAGCTGCTATTTTCTACAACATGTCACCCACAAACTGATGGACAAACCGAGGTCATGAATAGAACATTGTCTACTATGTTGCGAGCTATTTTGAAGAAGAATTTAAAGATGTGGGAAGAGTGTTTGCCGCATGTTGAATTTACATACAATTGGACAGAACACTCCACCACCAAGGTAAGTCCTTTCCAGGTAGTGTATGGATTTAATCCCCGTGCTCCTATTGATCTTTTGCCTTTACCTACTACTGAGCGGATACATCATAATGCTAAGCAGCGTGCTGATTTTATTTTGAAAATGCATGCAACAAATAAAGAACATATTGAAAAGATGAATAAAAAGTATAGAATTGCTGGTAGTAAAGGTAGAAAGGAAGTTACTCTTGAACTGGGTGATTTAGTATAGTTACACTTGAAAAAAGATAGATTTTCAGAGCTTAGAAAATCTAAATTGATGCCTAGGGTTGCTGGTCCTTTTAAAATAATTGAGAAAATTAACGATAATGCATATAAAATTAAGTTGCCTCCCGAGTTTGGGGTTAGTCCCACCTTTAACATTTTAGATTTGAAATCATACTTGGGAGAAGAAGATGAGCTTGAGTCGAGAATGACTCTATTTCAAGAGGGGGAGGATGATGATGACATCACTCCTTTGGATACTTACAACAATCCTCAAGTTGTTATGTAAGGACTAATTACTAGAGCTCAGGCACGACAATTGAATCTACAGGTGAACTCATTCCTAAGTTCTTCTTTTGGTGACTTTGAGAATAGATTGCTACCTAATGATTTAATTATGATTAGGAATCTCGGAGAGGACCAGGAAGCATTTGGAGAGAGGCTAGGAGGCGGACAAGGCTAGCAAAGGCGTTCAAGTCAAGTTGGAGGCCCAATTCATATCGAGCTCAAGTCCATCTCGGATTTCAGGAGCAGTCCGCACTAAAATCGTCACCCAGATTGCATATGAACTCCGTTTTTGACTTCTACATATGTACGTAAAGCTAAGGAGATAAGCTTTCCAATGGGTTTGGTCTCATGTCAAAATTCCTTACAAGTCAAAAGATATCGTCGAAAAAAGAGGGCAAACAAAATTTGCTAGGGTGCTGCGTCACCGTCTTTTGGGCCGTTGGGCCTTATATCGTGTCAGAGTCCATTAGGGATGCGTACAGGGGTTCTTGGCCGACCCTAGACCCTATATATTCAGTAGAAGTCGTCGAGCTAGGGTTGGGTTTTGCTTAGATTATTTTGCCATTGTAATTTCACCGTCTAGATCGGTTTGTGGAACCCAACTTCATGTGCTAAATATTCATCTGCAATTCAGGTTATGTTTTCTTTGTTCTTGCAAATTTCTTCGATTGTTTGCAGTAGCAAACCTTCGTGGTTAGGTCGACTGCGTGAGAGCATGGCCGATAATGACAAGACGCGTGGGTGTAGCGAGTGCGAGGTGACGATCTGCTGATCGGAAGCCTCAAAACGTGAACGTCCACACGTCGCCAAATCGAACCTATCAGAAGGTTAGGCACCTAGTCTCGCATCACACCCTTACTGCTGGCCCATTGCTGGTTGTAGAATCACCACCACGCTGCAGCATCGCTGTTGCTGCTCCCAACGATGCTAATGGCTGCCCATGCTCTGTGCTCGCCGATTCGCTGTCCAGCAGTCGCGCCACAGTCACAGGGTCATAGCACAACGATGGAAATGGGGCTAGGCAGCTGAGTGGAGGGACAACAGACCGCGATCTGGCGCAAGGAAGATCGACCACGACAATTGGGCGTGGCAGCTTAGGGGAAGGGGGTCAGAGGATGACGACAACGGAGATTGGGTGAGGCAACTGAGCATGATGACAACGGCATTCCTCTGCGCCTACTGGGCGATTAGGACCGATCGGGAAGCGTTTACGGAGAGGACATTAAGGAGTTGCAATGATGGAGCAAAGGTGACCTGACGTTAAGGGATTGATGGTGGCGCCTTAGGGCGGCACAACGGCGAGGTGGCTCGAGGGCGAGGCGGTGGCAGATTGTCAGAAATTAGGGCACACGTGGAAGGGCACAGGGAGGGGGCTGGGGTTGCATATTGGGGAGGAGGCGATCTGCTACATCTGTACGCATGGGAAGGTGGAGACGATCTGGACCATTGAATTTGAGGTGGACGAAATAGGTTGTTGGATTTGATGAATGATGAATGAAGTAATAGTAAGGGCCGATGTTTCTGCATTATAGGGTAAATGAACAAAAGAGTGGTAAAGGAGAAAGATAGGAAAAGATGAAAGAAGGCGAAGCCCAACTCCGTAAACAGGCTGAGCTGATTTATTTCTCTTTACCATCTCTATCTACTGGATACATCCAGTCCACAAAACCAAGCATCCATCCAACCGACCATGCATCCTTCAATACATCTCAACCATCTGGCCCGTGGACCATAGGCCGCTCCTGCCCCGACCATCCGTTTCATCTCCTTTTCTTTTTTTTCCTCCCACCATCGTTTCCCCCCGCTTTCTCTGCCCTCCTATTTCTCCTCTCCATCCACCGCCTCCGGCCTCCACCACCACCCTCATGCCTCCCGCCTAGCACAACCACCACCGTTCCCTCCTGAGACCGATCCCATCGTCGCCATGGCCTGTGTGGTGGCGCAGCTGGTCGCCGCCGCCGCAGTGCTGCTCCTCTTCGCTGCCGTTGCTGCAAGTGCGACGACCGATGTCCCACGCCTCTTCCTCCAGGAGATCGCCAGCGACTACGACGATGGGGTCGGAGGCACGGCGGGGGATAAAGGGGCGAAGACCATCGCCGGGAGCCCCATCGTGGCCAGTGTCATGAATGACCGCCTCAAGGCGCTCACCTCCTCCTTCACCAAGGCCATAGGTCACCAGCTCGACTACTGCATCAAGGACACGTGGGTCACCCCGTCAATCATCCCTCATTCCCTTCCTCTGCACCGCTTTTTGATTCTCAATTTTCCATTTCCTGTTCTTTGTGCATTTGCAGCGACAAGGAGTGGAATGCCGCCTTCAATTTCTCCAAGGACACCACCTTCCTTACCAATTGCATGAAGCAGACCAACGGTATGCATGCATCATCCTTTGTTTGAGGAGCATTTGATGCTGCATTCACAACGGCATATACACTGCTACCTCCATCCAGTTTTTAATAAATAATGCATATAATTTTTATCGTGACGTTTGATTATTCATCTTATTTAAAAAATAGTGTAAATATAAAAAATATAAATCATACTTAAAGTTCCTTTAATAATAAATAGGATCACAACAAAAATAAGACATACTTACTTTTATTTTTTAATAAGACAAATGATTAAATATCATGTTAAATGTCAACAATGTTATTTATTAAAATCTGGAGGGAGTTCTTGTCTACTTCACCTTGGCCTTTATCGTGAAATGTTTCATGCATCATGCTGAATAAATGAGCAGGAGACCTGCAGCAACGTGTCTGCACAGCAGCAGAGATGAAGTTCTACTTCAACAGTTTGCTCGACGCTGGCGAGAAGAGCGGGGAGATTAATTATGTCAGGCCCAACAAGAACTGCAACCTGTCGTCGTGGATCGACGGCTGCGAGCCGGGCTGGGCATGCAGCGTTGGAAAGGAGCAGAAAATCAACCTGCAGGATGCCAAGGACATCCCTTACAGAGCTCTTGATTGCCAAGCTTGCTGCCCTGGCTTCTTCTGCCCCCATGGTCTCACTTGCATGATACGTGAGTCCCACAGATAGCTAGATGTTTCTCATAAAATTATTTTGCCTAGATATTTCACGTTTTGGGATGTGTTTTTTCTTGATATACCTTATCTGTATCGAATTGTATTTCTACATTCTTACAGTTTTGGAACTAAATTCCTGAAATTTTGGTTTTACTGGTGGGTCTTAGTAGGATATTCAATTGGCCAAGAATTTTAAAATCTTTGAACTTTGCAAAAAAATTGTTCAAATTAGGAAAAAATTTCTAAAGTTTGAAAAAAATTCCATTCGAAATCTCTGAAAATTTTCTACACCCCCCCCCCCCCTCCCTAGCAAACACTGCTTGTCATGCTTTTATATGTAAACAACAGGCTTTTATTTCATCTCAAGAAATCCTGTGATGACTGATGACTCTATGGTTGCTGTTATCTGCAGCTTGTCCTCTGGGAGCATACTGCCCCCTGTCTAGCTTCAACAAAACTACAGGCATCTGTGATCCGTAAGTTGGACGTCGTTAATACACTTAGTCTCTTACATCCACGTGGTTATTCAAGGCCATTTGCTAAAAATGAAGATGAATTTCAGATACAATTATCAACCACCTGCTGGAAATCCGAATCATACTTGTGGTGGTGCTGACAATTGGGCAGACGTGGTTAGCACTGACGATATTTTCTGCCCACCTGGATTCTACTGCCCGAGCACGACGCAGAAACTCCCTTGTAGTAGTGGGTAATCCTATCTATCTAGTTTTTGTTTTTTTTTAATTCCATCAAATTCAATTATTCAAGTAATACTTCAAAAGCAAATTTTTCGTGTGAAAAGCCTTCAGTATTGCTTTGTCCAAATTCTGAGAGGTTAGGAATCGTTTTTGCAGGTTTTACTGCAGGAAGGGATCAACCACACAAACTAGTAAGCTCACTTCTGTTTACAACGTTGGAAACCTGACCGTCAATTTGTTTTTCTTTTCTTGTGTTTGGGCATGATAATCCAATCCTGAAATGTGGCTGCTATTTTGATGCAGGATGCTACAAGAAGAGCTCTTGTCCACCAAACTCTGCTACTCAGGACATTACAATATTTGGTGCATTGTTAGTGGTAATTAATATGCGGTTAAACCTGTAGCATGATATGTGTCTTCTGCATACTGAATCTGCTCAGGTTGAACTAACTCGGAATTTATGTTTCCACGTACTGCTCTGTAGGTTGCCTCCTGTTTAGTCCTCCTAATCATTTACAACTTCTCCGGCCAAATCCTGACGAACCGTGAGAAGAAGCAAGCGAAATCCCGAGAGGCTGCTGCAAGGTATGCGAGAGAGACGGCACAAGCTCGAGAGAGGTGGAAATCAGCAAAGGATGTTGCCAAAAAAGCCGGAGTAGGTCTTCAGTCACAACTGTCTCGCACCTTCTCGCGGAAGAAGGCTGTCCAGACACCAAAAGGCGGCAGCGGCAGCAACGGCGGCGGCGGCCTTTCTTCAAGCGGACCAGACGGGGGAGGGAAGAAGAAGAACCTGACCGACATGATGCAGTCGCTCGAAGACAACCCAGAGAACGACGATGGATTTAACCTGGAGATAGGAGACAAGAACCTGAAGAAGAACATGCCCAAAGGGAAGCAGATGCACAGCCGGAGCCAGATCTTCAAGTACGCGTATGGCCAGATCGAGAAGGAGAAGGCGATGCAGCAGGAGAACCATAACCTGACGTTCTCTGGCGTGATTACCATGGCTAAAGATCACGACGTCAGCACGAGGCCCGTCATCGAGATCGCCTTCAAGGACCTTACGCTGACGCTGAAGGGGAGCAAGAAGAAGCTCTTGAGGTCCGTGACAGGGAAGCTCCGGCCTGGCCGTGTGGCCGCCGTGATGGGCCCGTCCGGCGCCGGGAAGACCACGTTCCTGAGCGCCATTGCTGGGAAGGCGACTGGCTGCGAGACATCAGGCATGGTGCTCATCAATGGAAAGGTAGAACCCATCCGCGCGTACAAGAGGATTATTGGCTTTGTTCCCCAAGATGATATCGTCCATGGGAACCTGACCGTGCAAGAAAATCTCTGGTTCAATGCAAGATGCAGGTACTATTTGTGTCATTTGCCAAACAAAAATGTTGAGCCTTTTTACCTTGATAAGTACTTCCCCCGCCTGTTGATAAATATAAGATGTAAGTTTTTGACACAGTCTTTGATGTTAAACATTGACCTTTAATTTCTTTTATAGCATATTTTTAACGATTAAAAAATTAACATCATACAAAAATGTTTCTACATAGATATGAATTCATCGGCACAGCTTGTATGGCACTAGATATACAGTACTATGTTGTTAGCTTAACTAATAGTCTCAAACTACAAATGTTGACTTTTTTGTGTGTATATATATGTTCCAAAAATAAGTATTTATAGATTGCTTAGCAGAGATTAAGATTAGGGAAAAAAGACTTTGATGTTCCTCAATAAATGTGAGATAAATGGAAGTAAGAGGATAGATGGGGTTAAGATAGAAAAAATTTAAATGGGGAAGTGATTGATGAGACAAGTTGTACTGTAAAATAGTGCTAGAAATTCTGATATTATAGGATAAAATTTGAATTCTAAAATTCTTATATTTTAAAACAGAGCGAGTATTTTCCAAGGGGGTTTTATAAGCATTGACATGTTCCGTTCCAGGCTTTCAGCAGACATGTCGAAAGCTGACAAGGTGCTGGTGGTGGAGAGGGTGATCGAGTCACTGGGACTGCAGGCAGTTCGAGATTCTCTGGTTGGGACAGTGGAGCAACGTGGCATCTCCGGTGGGCAGCGCAAGCGAGTCAACGTCGGCCTGGAAATGGTGATGGAGCCGTCAGTGCTGATCCTTGATGAGCCGACATCCGGTCTGGACAGCGCCTCCTCCCTTCTCCTGCTCCGCGCCCTTCGCCGTGAAGCTCTTGAGGGCGTCAACATCTCCATGGTTGTTCATCAGCCCAGGTTGGTGTTGGGACTTGAGATACTCTCAACCAAAGAATCATGGTGTGTCACCGCGAGCTAAACAAATGGTGGCTTTGGTGCAATTCAGCTATACGCTGTACAGGATGTTCGATGACCTTATACTCCTAGCCAAGGGAGGGATGACGGTGTACCACGGGCCGGTGAAGAAGGTGGAGGAATACTTCACGGGGCTGGGCATCACTGTGCCAGAGCGGGTGAACCCACCGGACTACTACATTGACATCCTGGAGGGCATCGTCAAACCCACCATGAGCGCCGGTGTCAGTGTCAAGGACTTGCCGCTCAGGTGGATGCTGCACAACGGCTACGACGTCCCCCGAGACATGCTGCAGAGCTTCTCCGACTCCGAGTCGTCCTCCTTCAGAGGAAGCATGGACCCCACCTCCGGCGATGGCTCTGTCGCGGCTGAGGTGTGGGGCAACGTCAAGGACATCGTCGGACAGAAGAAGGATGAGTATGACTACAACAAGAGCACTGAAGATTTGTCCAACCGCTGCACTCCCGGCATTCTCAGGCAGTACAGGTACTTCCTCGGAAGGTAAGCTCTCCTCTGTCTCTCTACTTATGAGGATTTTTATGGTCTTCGAGAGATACCAAAATTTATATTAAAGAGCATTTTATTTAACTAAGAAATAAGTCTACTTAACCTCTCAAAGTATTAGAATTGGTCTACTTAACCTCCTGAAATATGAAACCAGGTATTCTACCTCTAAAGTATACAAACCAGCTCAAATAACCTCTACAATAGTTTTATAAATGGTTTTGTCCATGTGGACTATGACGTGAATAATGGCATGGCAATGGAGTGTGCTAAGTATTCTTTTAACAAGCATAACAATATAAAAGAGAAGCACATTGATGTTGATATGTAATTCTCGGACTTACCAGTCAGCGAGAAAAATAAATTGGTTGGGTCATCTTAGGCAAAATGATCTAATGTGTATGCTATATATGCAATAACACCATCCACGTGAGCAATACTATCGCTCTAGGGGTTTATTCGAATCGGTTTATATACTTCCGGGGGAGAGGAATAGAATGTCTGGTTTCATACTTCAAAGGGTTAGTAAACCATTTTAGAGGTTATTTGAGCTGGTTTGTATACTTTAGGGGATAAAATATCTGGTTTTATATTTCAGGAGGTTAAGTAGACTAATCCGAATACTTCGAAGGGTTAAATAGACTTAATTCGTTTATCTGAATTTTGTGTTTAGCTCTTATATGCCAATGTTTATCTCTGATGCCTACTGCATCTCTTTTCGTTATCTTCTTCAGGTGTGGCAAGCAGAGGCTCCGTGAAGCAAGAATACAAGGGGTTGACTACCTGATACTATGCCTTGCAGGGATATGCCTAGGGACACTGGCCAAAGTCAGCGATGAGACGTTTGGGGCGCTTGGATACACATACACAGTCATTGCTGTCTGTAAGTATTAATACAATTTAATTATCATCTCTTTGGAGTTTTGAGCAAGTACAAGGCTTGTATATATTTTCTAAAGCTACAGCTGAAGCTGTGTCTGTCTAATATGGTGCAGCCTTGCTGTGCAAAATCGGAGCCTTGAGATCATTCGCGCTAGACAAGATATACTACTGGAGGGAGAGGGCCTCCGGGATGAGCTCGCTCGCCTACTTCATGTCCAAGGACACCATAGACCACCTCAACACCATCGTCAAGCCCATCGTCTACCTCTCCATGTTCTACTTCTTCAACAACCCCAGGTCATCAATATGGGAGAACTACATTGTTCTCGTTGCCCTTGTCTATTGCGTCACAGGCATCGGCTACACCTTTGCCATCTTCTTCCAGCCAGGCTCTGCACAGCTGGTGAGTGTTGTATACTTGTATAAATGCGCAGGCTCGGTTTCGAATACAACGAAGAGAGAATTCACAATGTTTCCTTGTAAGTTGCTCCTGATACATCATCATGCTTTGTATGCAGTGGTCTGCACTTCTTCCGGTCGTTTTGACTCTGATAGCAACACAGCAGAAGAACACTTTCTTTGCTGACCTGTGCTACACAAAGTGGGCTTTGGAAGGGTTTGTGATTGCCAATGCTCAGAAGTACGTCTCATCCCTTTGCTCACAATCTGAATTCAAGCCTCACCTGCTCACATAGACTGCAACTTCTGGTTTTGAACGACTAACGTACTCAAATTTGTCTCTCTCTTGTCACAGCTACTCCGGGGTGTGGCTGATAACACGGTGTGGTTCACTGGTCAAGAGTGGCTATGACATTAACGACAAGGCTCTCTGCATAGTTATTCTTATTGCCAATGGTATAATTTTTCGTTGCGTGGCATTCTTCTGCATGGTTACCTTCCAGAAGCACTAGAACCTTCCAGAGGCAATAGGAAAAAACCACCACATTATTCTCCCTCTCTGTCTATCCATATAGCCGACACATCCATTCATTGATTTCTGTGTAATAGAAATGTACATTACAACATCTCCAGGTGTAGATGAGAGCAGATTCTTTAATAGCAAGCAACTGATCAGGCACTATCAATACCAGACTAGCTGATAGCACGTATAAATGGAAATATCTCGAGTTGACTTGTTACCTCACGTGTAAAGTTCTACTGCTACAAAAGCGAATGTTAGCATGTTGGCCGCTGATAGCACGTATAAATGGAAATATCTCGAGTTGACTTGTTACCTCACGTGTAAAGTTCTACTGCTACAAAAGCGAATGTTAGCATGTTGGCCTGGCAGTTCATTCCACTGAATATTTCATGGAGGTCTAGATTAGAGATTAGAGAGCAAACGAAGAGTCGATGGTTGACTCCATTAGGATAATTGGGCTGGTAAGTGCAAAAATAAAACCATTGGGACTGGTAAAATGCAAATAAACTGTGATTGTTGCAACATCCATGCATTACACTACCAGAAAATTGAATTTTCGTGAGGGTTAAAATACCTTCACGAAAATTAATTTTTCAAGAGGTCACCCATCCTCTCGCGTGAGCACGTTTAACTCCAGAGTTTTAACAAGAGCCGGTGTTTTAGTGCTGGTATAATCAAATCTAAAATGATTACGTCGTTAGTGAGTCTAATTCTTTCTTGTCCAAGTAGAGAGACGACTGTACTGTATTATTTTCATGACGGTTTTTGATGCACCGCCACGAAAATTATGATTTTCATGACGATTCATCAAAAACCGCCACGAAAATTGAACACCGTCACGAAATCTCGATTTTCTGGTAGTGTTAGGCTTAGCAATTATTTCCTCTACCTTCAAATACTTGTCACTGGATAAATACTTAAACGTATTCTATATTAAAATTATTTCTAAATATAGTCACGAAACTTTCATACATCATGATCTAACTATTTAAAATTTATTGGTCAAAGTTAAAATTATGTTGGACAATAATGACATTTATTTGAATCCGGGGGAGTAAAATAATGTGATATTTCTTCGATACGGACGTCCCATGCCAGCAGATACCTCCATTCAGAACATGGGCTTCTTTGGCCCAGTAAAAGCCCACATGGTAGCGGAAGCCTAGTTCTCATCATCCATTTATTTTTCACACTTGTGTTCTTCTAGGTGCTCTCTTGTCCTCTCGTACCGAAGGTTCTCACACACTGAAAAAGAAAGCTTCCTACTAATGAGATCAACAAGTTGCATCCTGGTAGCTGCCTCTACCTAGCTAGGGATCCAATCATTTTCCATTCCTCTTCCACCCGTGCGACCAATATCCACCATTAGCACTTGCCAGCTCGAGCCTCAAGAGCACCGAGTTCTTCCTCCCGTACCTGTTCTGTAACAAGACCATCTTCTAGCTGCTACACAGCTAAATCTTGCATATGCAGACATTTATTTTGCAACAGGAGTACTTGGACCTAGTGGCACCAAGACAAGGGAAGGGCAATTAAATGGCAAGAAATTGGTAGGTTAACCTCACTAGCGAGTTGTGACAGATTTAGTTCCATATGTGACGATGTGAGGTTCTTGTATGTGTTTTCTAATTCATTTTCAGCAAATTTATAACATACCTCGACGGTAATAAATTAGTAAAAAGCCTTTGAGAGTAAAATTTTATGGTTTTTCTGCATGAAATCGAAACAAAGGATAAATAAACTAGTGCTAACTCAAATAGGGCAAGTTAGAAATTTTCATAGTTAAATATCCAAGCTAAATACCCACCAGGGATCATATTTGAAAATATAAAAAAATACAGAACATGGCTCATGACCCTAGGATGCCAATGCCTAAAATCATTTGGGTCAAACGAAAATGACCTAGGTGCAGCAATAGCGCACTTAGCAAACTTCTCCATACCTAAAGAAATTTTATAACTCTTCTAGCACAATCAACTCTATCGACAAATAGATTTTCAAGATATACAAGTCGTGACCTAAATTATCCTTCGACCTTGTGTCTAAAGACCGCTAAAAGATGAGAAATGTCAATATGTCACAACCCCTGTTATGGCCCCGTGATATCAAAGTAAAACTCCCTAGTCCTACAAAATAAATCCAATAAATCTCTAAACATAATTACAAAATACTTAAAATTTCATTTTTGGTATTACAGGAATTAAACGAATCTTTGATCACAATTGAAGCAATGAGTACTTGACCTTGTCTGGTTTGAGTTGTTTTGCGTGTTTTTGGATTTTTCCTTTACATCTCATAATAGGTTGCATATGCATTTCATGAGTTAAGGAAAATCCCACAAATAATTGTTGCAACATAAAATAGTGGAAACGAATTCCTAAAAATTCTAGGTGTCACCTGTAGGTTAATGTGATTTTTGGTTGCATGTATAGATTGATTTAGTATCCCAATAAAATCTCCCAAATCAGAAAATTTTAGGAAACAACTATAGCCTATTGCAGTGTTTGCCCTATTACCAAAATTCAATAAATGCTTATATTGCAAGTCCACTTTAGTCAATATGTAGATAAATGTTTCCTTTACTAACCATAGGCTCCGCTAATATCGATTCACATTTTAACATCACCATGTTATGCATGCAAGACCCCTGTACGCTGAAAATAAGCTTAATATTTAACCCTCTTTATCGCTTCACCGAAATTAAAACTTAACTTTTCTTTCTAATGTGCTTTAGCCAAAAGGTAGACCAAAGTCTCCTCTACCAACCCTAAACTCAACTTAGGGGCTGTTTGTTCCCACTACTTCCCCCAGCTTATTTTTTTCATTTCCTGCGCGCACGCTTCTCAAAACGATAAACGATGCGTTTTTTTAAAAATTTTCTATATGAAAGTAGTTCTAAAAAAACAAATAAATCTATTTTTCAACTTTTTAATAGTAAATATTTAATTAAT
The DNA here is from genome assembly GCA_003991445.1 of Oryza meyeriana var. granulata. Classification (NCBI taxonomy): domain Eukaryota; kingdom Viridiplantae; phylum Streptophyta; class Magnoliopsida; order Poales; family Poaceae; genus Oryza; species Oryza meyeriana. The sequence continues at coordinate 149,963 of RYFJ01001392.1, forward strand.
TACGTGCTAATGACGTTTCTCGTTTTACGTGCGGCTTATTTAACCCACCCAATAAACACTAAAGAACACCCCTTAACCTGGATAAATTTTTAACTTAACCGCGTGGGACCCTAAAACTTAACTCAGCTACTAACTATAGTTAAACATTATTGACTAGCCCTATTTATCTTTTTACCACGGTAAAGACATAAATCCTTTGACCACCAAACTTGGCAAAGCTCTACACAACATATTACTCTACTCTTCGCAGCCTGGCCCCACCTATAAGCCCCAAAGAATATGGATGCAAACTATATCGCAAAACAGCTAGCTGAAATGGTGTAAAGACAGCCAAATCCTTGATTTCTCCCCCAACTTCACTTCCAAATGGGCCCCATTGCTTTTGACCCCACTTGGCAGCCATCCAACACCTTCCTGGCCCACATGGCAGCCTTACACACCGGTCTAGCTCTCCCAAGACATGTGGGCACGTTGGAATGCCGCCACAACACCAAGTCATGGCTACATAAACCCTGGACGTGTCAATGTCGCGTTCTGACTCGTCTCCTCGCATCTATGTGTTCAACACTTTTCCCTAATCCCGTTCTGGCTGTTACAACCAAGAAACAAAGTGTGTAGCCTCCTCTTCCACTTCAAATTCGTTGCCGGCCATGGAAAAGACCGTCGTCCAGATCACCGACAAGCTGCCGACCTCTCTATCTATTTTATGTTTAAAACTCTCCTGTTGACGCTAGAGCTAACCCCGCCGGCCTCGCTCCATTTTGTGCAGCCGTTCGTCGGGAATGCAACCGCGCCACCGTGGCTCCGGAGTGCCTCCAGAGCGCACACCGAGCCCGCCGCTGCGACGTCGTGCATGTCTTTGCGCAGTTGTTCGTGGACCGTGACAAGCAGCCGATATCTTCTCGGTGTTTCGAGCGTCGCCGGTGATGAGATATCCTTTCCATAAATACAACTTATCCACAACAAGAACTATTTACTCAAGCTCGTGCTCGTCAATTTAATTACCAAGTGAATTTATTTCTAGGTTCATATATTACTGAGAATAGTCTGCTACCTAATACAAATGATTTAATTATGATTAGAAATCTAGAAAAAGACGAAGGAAAGGGACCAAGTCAAGCAACAATTCGAGTTGAACTCGTTCTGAAATCAGATTCAAACTGCTGCGATGGTACCAAGTTCAAACGGGCATAACTTCCTCATACAGACTCCGTTTGGGACATTCTTATACTTCATGGAAAGCTTATGAAATCTACTTTCCAACGGATCCAACCTTATCTTCAAATTCCATCCGAGCTGGCCGCAATCATCAAAATAATTCATATTGGTTCCTGAGTCCGAGTCAAAAGGGTGCTGCGCCATCCCCACTTGGGCCCATGGGCCTTGTAACCCTAGGGCGTGCACGTGGGACGCCCCCCTGGTCATCTCCCTATTTAGGAGCCGCCGCCTCCCTTTCTAGGAGGGGGACTTCGTTGAGTTTAGGTTCAGCCATTATGCAAATTTTTGTTCTTCAGTTGTGTCGGACGACCACCTGTCAAGACAGCTTCGGAATCCTAATTTTGTGATTCACAATATAATTTATGCTTCATTCATATTCGCAATATCAGATTGCCTACGTCTTATTCTTGCTAGTTCTTCGATTGTTTGTAGGGATTGAACTTCGTGTTTAGGTTGATCGCGCCTTCAGCGAGGTCAATAACATCTCGGAGATTGGTTCAGTGATTGCTAAGGCACAAGCGACGTTGTGCATTGTAGTTAGATCACCAGGGTCATCTCCACTGAAATCGATAGTTATCAGTCTCATCGAAAGATCGGGTACCTTGTTTCCATCAGCCAGTGTAATGCCCCGCTTTCAGCGAGACGTTAAACAATATTTCTCTAAAATCTATTTGTGAAAATTTCGATCTTGCATGCTGTGTTGTATGTCATGCCTAGATCTCAATCTGTCTCTCTGCCTTGATCTCGTAATCCCTCCTCTCAAAAATCATCCGCTCTACAATAATCTTCGAATCTCGACTCACCGTATCCGAGCATCGCTCCTAAAACCCTAACAGCAAAGTCCTACAATCGTCTCCTCCAAATATCCGTTTCGATTCCATTCCGAAGATCTGATGTTGAAACCCTGAACATTCCCTCTTTCGAATCCCTGTTGAATCTCCCTGTAAATACCTTTGTTTCCTCTCTCCCTTGAAATCCACCTCTACTCGATGATCTACCCCAACATGCATACGTATATATAAGCAACCATATATATATATAAGTATATGTATACATACATGTATCAACCCTCCTACTCAGCTCCACCAAATTATGTGTGTGTGTATATATATACACCTCTCTAAATATATATGTACATAAAACCCTTCGTGAGCATACCCATATATATGTATATATCCACTCAAAATATGTCTTGTCTCCATCCAAAGTCCCGGGAAAATCCCTCGAAAATTTCCATGAGTTTTTCCCAAAATTCAAATTACATGTTGTAATTTGAATTTAATCCGTCCTCTTTGATTATCTCTCTTTGAATCCTCACCACAAAAATACCCGGAAAAACCCTAATGAAAAAACCCTCCAAATACCAAAATTATCCTTGGGATTTATCCCTGGACTCCCTGATTTTTGTTGAAATCCAAATATGAAGTTGACTCCAAATCTCCAAGCCAACTCTTAAATATCCTTCCAAATTAATCCTTGAGAAAAGAAAAACAACACTGTTCACTAGGCCGCCATTCTCCTCTCTCCCAATAGTTGCACGGCCCATGGGCCAGCAACATGCCTCGCGCCGCCCGGATGGCCGACACGTGCCCCGAGCCACACTCACCTGCCGTCGATCTCTCCACTCGGTAGCCACTCGGATGCCGCCACCTGTCCTAGCGCGCAGCACGCGCAGCGGCCCGTCCTCCCTCTGCTCACCGCGCGGGCGCCCGCCCCGCATGCTCTGGATGAGCGCCACATGCCCCAAGCCATGCCCTGCTCTTGCACCCGTAGTCGATCCTCACTTAACCACCGCGCCCGCCCCGCGACCACCGATGACCGCCACGTGGCTCTGGCTCGCCCAGTTCCGTTAGATCTCGCCGTGCGCTCGAGTCACAGCCGCACGCGCGTCCGCCTCGCTCCACCGTTGCACTGGGCCCGCCTGTCGGCCACTCACCTATCTCCAACGCGCGCCCCTGCCCGGCCGCGCGGTTGTCGTCTTCCCGTCCCCATCCCGTTCTTCCCGCTGGAGCCCCCACCTGTTTGGTCAAAAGCCCGAGGGGGTGCTCGCGTCACGGCGGCCCCGCGTTGGTCCCGCCATGGTGCATGCCGCTAGCCGCCACAGAGCGGACAGCCTCGCCGCCTCGTTCCCCACTTCTTTTCCCCTTTTTCGTCTCTCTCGCCGTGGTCCCATGGTCAAAAAGGGTTTCGCCGCTCGTGTCATTCCATCCCCACCTTGACTGGCCTTGAGCCCGTGCTCACAATTCAAGCTCTGCCCTTGGATTCACCGCCTCCGCCACCTCGCGCATCTTAGCCACCCATTTGAATTTGCCGCCCGTGGGAAAATTTTTGCCGCCACTCCAATTCTCCCGTCCTTGCCCCAATCATTGGGCTCAAATGATTGGAGCCCGAGCGGAACCCCTAGCTCGAACTCCACCTCTATAAAACCTCTTTCGAGGCCCCGGACTTCTCCTCTTGCTTCGGACGTTTCGAGCATCGTCAGTCACGTGTCTTCCCGAGATACGGCCGCACTCCGTCACCGCCGTTCGATCACTCGGAGTGCTGCACATCGAGCCCCGTGCCGAGGATGCCGCCTCGCTCTAGACTCCTTCCTCCTCACTCGGTCTCCGCTTGAACCAAGCGCAAGGAGCCCCAAACTCCTTCGCCTCGTCGACCCCACTCCCGAGCTCTGCCGCTCTCGCAATCCCGTGCCGTCTCCTCCGCATCCGTGCTCAGGCCCCGCGTCCTCCTCGACGTTCTTCACCTTGCCACCACCATCGGCACCTCTTCCTGCCGGTGAGCCCTTTGCAAGGACCCCATATCGCATGTATGACATCGCTGTCGGTCTATCTCTCTCGGTTCCCGTGGCCGCCTGCTCCTCCATTCCTCCTCCTCACTGTCGACCGGCCCCGACGCCACCACACGCAGCCGTGTTACCAGACCACCGCAAGCTTCTAGGAGCCGCTATTGCCGTCGCCGTTGTCAACTCCCCCTTATCTCTCTTCCCGCCTTCGGCACCTCGCCGCTAACCGCCGTCGATCGTACTCACTCAAATCCAAGCCGCTTCGATGGCTCACCTCGGTCCCCTCCTACTACTAGCGTCACTGCTTCCTGCCCTACGCCGTTGCTTGCCATTCCGAACCCGCCGCCAGCCCTTTCTTCTTCCTTCTCGCGCCGACCAGCTCTATATCCGCACCATCGCTTTTCCCTGTTCTCCCCCTTGCCGCCGGTGAACTCCTCTCTAGTTCCCCTCTGTTTTCCCCTCCGCCATCACGCCTAGCCGTCGCCACGGGTTCCCTTCCTCTCTCTCTGCCGCCTCTGTCTCATCATCGCCGGCCGTCCTCTGTCCTCGGCAACGAAATCCAAGCCGCTCAATCACTTCGCCGTGCTCCCCTCCTCCCGCTGGTGTATCCCCTCTCGCCCAAACGTCGCAGTGATGCCATGCCGTCACGCGTCGTCGGATTTCTACACTATTCCTCGTCTTCCCCTTGTCATGCTGACGCTGAGCCGAGAGCCATCCCTATCGACTCGCGCACGCCCGGTCCAGGTGATCTATTTGCCTGCGCGTGGGCCCACCGCCACCCGGTGCACCGTGAAACCCCCGGAGCTCCCCGTCTATCGTCCTCCCTTTCGTTCCCTTCGGTAGACTCGTTCCTTCGTGAACCCATGGGCTGACAGCGGGTCCCACACACTGGCTGGGACCCACCAGTCAGAACCGCCCGTACCACTGCCCCCGTTTGGGCCGCGCACCCCGCACGGCCCTTTTTTTTCCCACACCCCGAAGCCGTCTGGGCCGTCCCGGCCGAGCCAGCCTGTTCCGATGCCCCGCCGACCTCCACTAAGCCTGGGCCCCCCTTGTTAGCGGCCCAGGATGAGATTGAAATAGAGAAACCCTGTTCCAAAAATCATTTCTAGTATCCCAAAAAATGCTTAAATCTTCAAAAATCAATATCTTTTCCTCCGTTCGTCTGATTGACTCCATTCCAGTTCCAAAAATTTTCTAAAATTGAGATATATTTAATGGCACTATTATTAGCACTAAAGAGGGTTCTTTTGCTGGTCTTTATGTAGATTTTTGTGTGTTTGCGTATAGTAACGGTCGCTAGGAATTTCTTTTTAGAGCGGATTTCGCAATGATTCTCGAAGACCAGTGAAGACCTAGAGCAAGGCAAGTCACCTTTAATCATCTTGAGCCCATAATTTTGGAACAAGTATTTTATTTGACAAATCACATAAACTAGGTTACACTGTTATAAATTCTCGGTCGCGATCGCAAGGCGACCGACGGGCCACCAACCCAATTGTTGCATGACTTCCTTGATGGATTGTGATTCCCTTAAACATCCTTGTCACCTCCTTTGATAGATCCCGGTATCCGTGTCGACGGGCATGGTATCGGTGATCGCCTATCGAATTTAAAAATGTCTACGATGGGTAAAATTTGGGTTTACGAAACTTTGGAAAACCCAACACCTGGGTCGGAGCCTTGAAAATAAAATAGTTTGTAAAAACCGCTGTACGGGGATCGTGCCATCGGGACAAGTGTCTCGCACTGCAGCTAAGGACCGATTCCTCTGGAATTTCATCCAAACATATGACAGTACAACCACATGGGTGATATGGAATAACTCCTAGTTGAGTAACAAGACTCCTAGGGACGCCTTGTGTGCCATTGGACTGTGGATCGTGCGGGAGGGTGTCAGGGGTGCCTCCTGGGTTCCTGGCACAGCATGGTCACGGACCTACCCTGTTGTCGGTTTGAGGACCCCTCTAGTTGGCATGGGGTAACCTGGGAGGGTTTGGAAAATGCCTTGTCGCAAAACCCTCTACGTCACCACATCATACCAAATGCGTGTGATCTGATGACTAGAGTGAGTCATGTCGTGTGGGTAAAGTGTACCCCCTCTGCAGAGATTTAAACTGTTTGAACAGCCGTGCCCACGGTCATGGGTGGATGTGAGGTGATTCCTTAGTGTAGTTTTGTTTGACAACTGCTTATGAAATGATGTTTGCGGATTGGGAATCTGATTTCGGAAAAGGTTGTGAAGCTGCCATGGACAGCAGGGCTGTGGGCCCAATGAGGTTGGATCAGCTGATGGCGCTAGATCCTGGAGGCCAACTCTTAAGAGTTGCGCCGATTCAAAGATTGATACAACTCACTCCGATCGGGCGAGACTCACCTCACCCTGATTGTTGAGAAGCACACACTAGTAGATTTAAAAAGATTTAAACAAAGTAGATTGCAAAATAACCAGCTTCTCTTTGAAGCTTGTAACAACCACCTAAGTTTCCCTAGCTTGCTGAGTACGTAAGTACTCACCCTTGCTCTCTATATATATATAGTTCTCCGACAGGAGCTAGATGCTGGAGTTGTAGTAAAGAGAAGATTAGGGTTTCATCCTGGTTCCCAGCTGTTGCCTGTGTGTTGGGACTTAGTCCGATGTTCCGCTGCTGCCGCTGCCTCTGTGTTGTTCGTTGCTATCTCCGGCTTGCCCCGAAGTTGCAACGCAAGTTAAGGTATATGTCTATTTATTTATTTAAGGTATTGCAATGATGCATTTTGAGTTGTTGTGGATACCAACGCTGCATCCTAGGACTGGTATCTGTATCGTGGTTTCGCGGGGAGACAGTTCATGCTGTTTTCCTACGGCACGCCCTATTTGGTTCCATTGTACGGCGGTGCCCGATCGGGGTGTGATAGCCGGGCTGTCTCCATCGCTTTCACCACTGTTCGAGCTACACCGTACCTCCGAGTGATGTGTCATTAGTATAGATTTATGTTTTATAAATGCGTTTATGAGATTTGGGTTATGGTATGGATGATTTACTACCTTTATGAGCTTGTGGATATGAAAATGGTGGCTTGCTGCCATGGAGGGCAGCAAGCATGATATTATGATGTTGATCACTCTACTTTACATCATGTACATGTTCTAAATGTTTTGCGAATCAGTGTTGTGAAATATTGTGAACTAAAACTTGCTTTACTCAAAAATGAGACTACAAATAGCTTTCTTTTGAGTTATTTCCCAATGTTGGGTTTGTGCTGTGATTTTTTTCCCAATGTTGCATGAAGTTATTTTAGTTTGTTGCCTAATGTTGCACAAAATATTTTAGTTTCTTGCAGATGCTTTGAAATGTTGCAATAAATATTTTCAATTTGTTGCATCCATATCTCTACAATGTTTCAACAAGAATTTTTGTTTGTTGCACTGATTTTCGTGCAATGTTGCAATAAGAATTACAATTTAAAAGAGCACATTGCTACAAAAGTTTGGTTGATTATTGCATCGGATTTTTTTCGCATGCGCGCTTTTTTTTTTGTTTTTTTTATTTTTTCTTTTTGCAGCATCATCTGATATCAGAATTTTGATGAAAATGTGTCGCGTGACATGAAATCAAATGGTACTTGCTTGCTTGTTTTAAAGGTACCCTTCTCTTTTTTTGTGAGGACATGTATTTATGTAATTAATCGAACAGATAAAATTAGTGGATACTGATCACTCAATAACCAAGGACATCTGAGGAATTCGTTTAGATCGGACACCGGAAGCCTACCCATGTCCATATAATATGTGCTGCATAGGACGACTCAACTTGAGAAGTTACAATGAGTTTCTGGTTTTCTCAACGAGTTTTATGCTAGTTATTATGATCATGAGCCAAAAGCCTAACTCGGCTCACCTCACAAGATAGCTCATTAAGCTTGTTAACGAGCTTTATCCCATTTATATCACCTTAATAATTTTAAATTTTACCAATTTATGATATATTAACATAATAACAAACATCAACTAGTAAAGTGCTAGCTATTGCTAACTAAACCGAATAGTTTTTGTTGATGTTTTATATTGGCAATGATGAATATGGGGCTATGCGTCGGACCTAAAACTAGATGGTTCAAAGACAGATGATTTATAACTTGTCCAGGCTCTTAATATGAGGCATACCTTATTCAG
>RYFJ01001393.1:0-103569 GCA_003991445.1 Oryza meyeriana var. granulata
AATACCATCCAGTGTTTGGAGCAGTTCTTAAACGGTTAATGTGCTGATTTCTAGAATAGGGTAAACGGGGGGAGAAAGCCGATTTGCTTTTTTTGCCAATTTTCGCCTAAAAGACAGCCGATATCAATGTGATGTCCCTTAGATCAAAAAGCAAACAAAATATTAAAAGGGAGAGGGACACCAGCCAGAGCCATCGGACGATATTACACACAATTAGTGTTTCAGAGGCTAATCGGTCATTAATTTAATGAATTTTTGGATCGTTTTGATTGCGGTGTTTGCAGGCGATTTGGTCAATTTCATTGATGGCCCGGATGTCGTCTTCATCAGAGCCTGGGATGGTTTTCAAGTTCTTGCGCCGCCGATGAATGACTTGACGCACCGTCGCGCAACCTTAGCCTCTTGTCTTGGATGGCTTGCGGCAGGCCGTAAGCTGGGATTCTGTGGCTTCAAGATCCTTGCGCGAACTTTTTCAAGTTCTACAAAACAGCAATCGGCCTCCTTCTTCTTCAGTTGATCTAGCTTGGGTTGGAGCTCTTGGGGGGGACCTACCTGTCATCAAGTCTTTTCTTCTCTATCTGGGCTAGCAGCCGATCGGGCTTTGATGTCTTCGGCACGAGGCGCTTGAGGAGAGCCGATGGAGTTGGAGCATCGCGCCCCAGGTTTGGAGTGGCCGATGGAGGTTGATACAGGATCGGCCGACCACTGTTGCTTGTTGTTGGGGGTTCGACGCTGGCAGCCTGCAAAATTAGAGAATAAGAGTTGGTTGGAGAAGGCGATTAAAGCTTGCAGGTGTTACCTCTTCATCGATTCGATAATGTACTCGGTGTCAAGGCGGAACAGTAACAGGTGGGCGCTAAGCTGAACAATGTTTCTTCCATTCTGACCACCCATCGGACAAAAAGCTTGGTTGTGGCAGTGCAGATGTAGCATCATCTGGTGGCGCCGCTAGAAGGAGGGTCGTTCAAATCCGCAACCGGTCATATGCCAGGGCGCTGCTGACCGTGCCTCGGGCCTGAAGTTTGTCGATGAAGAATAGGCCGATCGAAGCTGACAAGGCCAAAACTGGCAGGAGCGACCTGATGGATGGTAAACTTGTAAGAAGGCTGCGATCGGCCCAGAGGAAAAGCCACTAGTTGGCAGCAGACAAGGGGAGATAGCCGATAGGAATATGCCTTGGACTCATCATGTATCAAAGCTTTGAGTGGGTCAAAGTTAGAAGGCATCTCAAATGATTGATGCTCATTATATGCAAAACCAGAGAGTGCCTCCTGGTGAATCCATAGTAAAACCCCCTTGAACCACTGACTAAGTTTCAGCGGGGTTATTTGCCGCAGAGAGAGCGATGCAGCTTTCACCCATGCGAAAAACGCACGGCGGTAAAACGGATCTTGCGTCTTCTGTGTAATCGGCTGGAAAGGATTGCTTGAGAAGAGAAGCTCAGGGACGGCCTTGGAGGTGTAGAAGAATATTGAGCCAGAGCTGTACGAACCACAAGGACCCCGATATGCCGACGGGGCTGGCCGGCGATAACTTAGTTGCCACTTGGTGAAGCAACTGATAGTGGGCACCGAGGAGGAATTGCCCCAGGGGATCTATTTCCGTACCAAGCACTCTGCCAAACACTGCATGTTGATCGTTGGACCGAGGTTGCGCCACCAAAAACAAACCGCTCCAGCCATAAGTTCAGAAAGCAACGTGTTCCCGATCTCAAACCGATCCAGTTCCCTTATTGTGAGAGATATGTACCTGGACAGCCGCCGATATTCTTTGCCTGGAGCCGATGAGTAGGTTTGAAGCGGAGCTTGAAGGGTCGATTAGCTAGCTGTCGTGTCTAGGCAGGTGAGCATGGTCACATCCAGCGCAAAGTGGGTTGGTCATTGGCCCATGCCCGAACAGGAAGGCATTGAGGGCATTCGGACTAGAAATATGTGGCCGATGCGAGCAGGGTTCATTTCTTTCCATATCAGCCAGAGAGAGGTTGATGCAATGGCCGATATGAGATTCTTCCCAGTAGCGTTGCTCTTCGCGGCCGACACCCTAATGTACCATCTCTCCACCTAGGCGAGTTTGCTTGGCCACGACCTGAAACTGTTGGTCCAGTCGCCCGACTCGCATGGCGAGTTCTTGAAATGGATATGCTGGGTCTCGCGCATATGAAATCGGTGGGATCTTCGCTAGCCCATGGGGCCAATGATATATGAAAAAGTTGGGTAATCGGCGGCCGGGATCAAGATCTGGCCTCTAAGATGCTACAGTAAACAGAACACGAGAAGAACAGATGAAGAACATGGTGGACTGGACGCATCTGGCCACAGAATCGAGAAATAATCAGTTAGGAAGATTACCCTCAGAAACTGCAAGATGCCGATGCCATCGCAAGAAGGAGGAAAGATGCAGAAATTAAAGGTGAAGAAGAGGGCTGCGACGGTTTGTCTGGATTTGCTAGAAGCTTGTTGAAGGTTTGGAAGATGAAGCGGTGGTGCTCTGGTGATGTGAAGCGTTAAAAAAGGGTTTAGGAAGACGAAGCGTTTTATAGATATGATGACCGGGCGGGAATCGAGCCGTTGGCACTGTTTCAAACAATTATGGCAAGTGGGCTATCTTGGGCCGCCTCGGTATGGAAGAAATCTAGAGGCAAAATGAAAGAATTTCGAAGTCCTATAGAGAACTCCGAAATTGGGGGCATGTGTTAACGCCAAAATTTGGTTAGGCCCGTGTGTCAGATTCGGTCAAAGAAGAGCGTCACAGTCAACTAACGGAGATTCATCAGAAGGGACCGAATCCAGGGAGGAAGCCCGTGAAGTTCGCAACTATGGCAGTTATTTATCGTGTCTACTATTTAGGCAGTATTAGTTTTATCTTTAGCCCAGGACTTGATCTCGTGTCCGATCAGTCTGTTAGTTTTCCTTTTTAATTAGGAAGTCTTGTGCGGGGGGGGGGTGTCCTATCAGGACTATTTAACTCGGGTATATATACGTATGCCCGGGTGCCTTGTAAATTATCACTCGATCAATACAATTTCGGCGCACCGCCACCCTTCCGACGGGATCTTGCTTCTCGAGCCGGGCTGCATCGGTTAGGTACCGACCTCTTTGCAAGAGGTAAGTCTCGTCACCCCGGCTACACTATCGCTAGGACTTCCTCGGTTAGTCCGATATTCTAGTCGTTTATGGTAGTCGGGTTACCATGATATATTTACTTTATCTATGGCTCATCAGTTCAGTTGTATCTCATAGATTGATTAGGTTCACATGCACGTGTGCATAAATCGTATCAGCTTACTGGGAGCGATTTATATCAGTTGTGCTGCATCGGTTAGGTCCGACCTACTAAACTATTAGTGATAAATCGTTCCTGCTAGGCTGATACATTTATGTGCAAGCGTCTTATTGGTGTTATAGCCGATAAGTTATATGTTTAGCATCACGATCGCATTAGACTATCGGCCTATCGAGATCTCGTTATTATTATCAGTCTGTGCTGGCAACAGTTGGTCCGATCTACTAGACTGAATAATAACGTTACCCTTAATAAGCGATGGGTTTATGCGATATTGTTTATCGGAGTGCTTAGCCGATAAGTTATTCCTTATCAAATATAGCCGATTATGCTGCTTGTCTCGTTATACATTCTTTGCCTGCATTACTGTTACAATCGGCTTAAGGGCTAGCGATCGGTTTATTCTGCTGATCCGGACTGCTGAGCAAAGCAAAATTCCCGGGCACGACCTCAGTCAAGTTCCCCGGGGCACGACCTCAGGTAAGGACCCGGGCAGAGCATAGGTAAGAACCCGGCTTTCACGCGCTATGCGACAGTGGATGAAGATCTCGGAAGCGATGTGAGCAAGGGCCTGGGCACGAGCTGGGGCGGTATCCTCACAGCAATACCAAGTAACTTTAAAACTATGATCAGCTAGAGTTTATTTATCTATTTACTTATGCATTCATGCTCGTTTATTCTACCAAGTTATAGCCGTTTTTTGAGCACCCCTTCGATGATCGGCTAGCGTGATACTTGTTGTATTTAATTTGTTATACTTTTGCCGTCATCGGGCCTTTCAGCCGATGTGTAATGCTACGTGTTGTATCGGTCATCGCCGATTGAATGATCCAAGCCGGCTTCCAGCGATTGGCTCGCGAATTTCACATCTTCTCTCCTTGTCAAAATTGCAGGGTCAAATTGACTAGCACGCCTACGAACCCAAGATTTTAGGACCCTGCACTGGAATGAAGCAAATCTCCCAGGCCTCCGTGTCTCCCAGACGCGAACGGCCCCGGCGGCCGTTTCGGCGTCCAACACAATAATAATATGAGGATACCTTGTGAGACCTAAACTTGATGGACTACAAAGGAATACGAATAATTTATACTGGTTCAGGTCCTCGAGATAAGGTAATACCCTACTTCCAGTTGTGGTATATTGCCTTTGAGATTTCTCTGATAAGATTATTACTTCTTCTGATCTGCTCTCAGGGGCACCCTGCCTCCCCTTATTATATCGGGGGATAGGGTTACAAGTAAAATCTCAGTTCGAACTTCTGACCAAGGGGATTTCCTTCTAGGATACAACGTGTCCGATAAACTATATCATTTGCTTGTCGGTACAAGGTTATAATATACGAGTCCTATTGTATCCCTAATTAGACCCATCCTTTCCGAATGGCCCAAATAGTTCTTCATGAGATATCCAGAGTCATGACCTCCATAGTATATACATGGATATTACAGTCGGTAACAATCCATCGATATTACCTATCTTTAATCTAAAAATTGAGAAATTTTATTCGTTCGATACCTTTTGCCTACCCACACACCAATACTAAGTCTTTTATTTGTGAGGAGCATTTTAGTCACTTCTTTTCTATACTATGATAAGAGTGTTTTTTTTATAGAGGGAGTATATTTCTAGCTATATGTACTTGTATATGCTTATATCATGATAGTCCTTGCGGTAGGTAGGGATCAGCGACCACGGACCCTCTAAATTCACACGAGACTGAGCTGATTAGCCGCACATGAAACTGGGTGTATTATTAGAGCTGGATTAATTAAGTTTTTAATATAGGAAAATTAGAAAATAGAATATATTTGATTTAAAAATTATATATAAAGTTTTTTTTAAATCGTACTATTTAATGGCTTAGAAAATGTGTATAGAATAATTCCCAAACTTCAGAAAAAGAAGAGGGACTATAATAGGGTAGATCACGAAGGAACTGGAAGCAAATTAAAAATATAAAGCGGAATAGACATTTTCGTGGAAAGGCTCGGGTTGGAGTTGATCCATCTTTTGCTTTTCTTTTCTTGACGGGATTTGATCCATGTGTGCAGAACTGCAGATACTTGCATGGGAACGAGGCGCGTGGTTGGTGCGTGGCGTATGGAAAGAGGCCTTTCTAGCTGCATACTGTGGGCCGCAATGAGTAGTGGTTACAGAATTACAGATCTGATCGGTATGCTGCTGCTGCTGCATGAATTACGCATATATGGAGTAGTAGAAGAGATGAAAGGCAAATTGCAGACATCGAATGCAAGATGAATATATTCCATTCGATTCGCTATCAACCTAGCTTGCTCTTAGCTACTTTTACTGTTTTAAAATATAATTATCTTAAAGCCTTTTTAAAAGAACTAAGAAGTAAGATTAAGTAAAAAATACTTTTTATTCTAGTAGATAGGGTATAGAGCTAACTCTGATTAAATTATGTGGACCATTAAGGGTGAGATAAAAAGTTATGTGTCAAAATTTACCTTTTATATCTTTTAGGTAGCTATATTTGAATGAATTTAAATTCTAAAGATAGCTATATTTTAAAACGCAGTGAGTAGCAATCACAATGACAAATATTTTTCTGCTTGTTTCAATCCGAGTCATTCTTTCTTTTTTATGCTGAAACCATATGTCACGACGGGTCGCCCAACAAATAGACAATTGCCGGCGATTAGAGCGACCAGACAAAAATTCTAGTAGGGCGACCAAACCAAAAATCGATTAGGACGGGCTGCGTTAAATGTGCCATATCTTCTCGGCAAGTTACACATGGGTTAGCACTATTTCTAGGCTTATTCACATGTGGGTTTAGCACTAACGACTGAAATTTGAATGGGGCCTTAGGCCCCAACTCGGTCTTACGTGGCGTCCGTCCTGCCGGTAATTATTTTGTTCGTAGCTTCACCTGGATATACATACATCCATACATTACACACGATACAGCACACGATATTTTTTTATTTTAGGACTCTATTTCTTACCTCTTTTTTACTTAGTGCTTACTTTTACTCTTGTACTAAGGCTTAATCTTAGTTTGCTATAGTGAAGTGCATCTTCCTTATGCTCATCTTACCTCCAATACTATTTCAATATCCTACACCTACTCAAAAGATGCATAGTGGAGAAAAAAGGTCCAAAGTAAAACAAACTGCTAAAAAAAAGTGTCGAGCATGAAAATACGTGCTAAATGGGTTCATTGTGAAACTTTTATAAGAAAAAGAAGTCAAATATTTAATTTATATCTATTAAATTGCTTGTGTTAGGTGATGTGCTAATAAATTGGAAAGGATAAAAAGCGGGAGAAGGGATTATAGAAACCAGACCGATGGGCGCGAGAGGGAGACCATGGAGGTTAAGGATATGGAGACCTTTTGAGGGACTATAAGTTTTAGCCCATCACATGTCTATCATCAAGAGAAATTGACCCCATAATGTGTTATAATTATTAAGCAAAGCCAATCATTGATTAAACAAAAAGAAGTGAAGGTCAAATGTGAAATATGATAAAAAAATAATTTGCAATGATTTCTAGTCTGTTGTCCACGTTGCCGTGTATGAAAACAAAACTATTTTTGTTTTAATTTTCTAGTAAACCTGTCGTTCACATTTGTGATTAATATTCGCTTTAACTAACTTGGTATACTCATTATAAAAATCCAGATCTGCCACTAAACCACCGGCCATATATTTTCACTTACAAAAGGCTCCAACCTTTGGTAAACAATAATATAAGCAAAGGGATTACTAGATAGCTGCGAGAAAAAGCTCTCATAAAAAAACATATCAGCACACATGGAGGGATAACCGCTTGCTACTACATATCCGAGTCACCAGCTTCATCTCGCAGCATCAATCAGAGGTAAGACTAGCCAGTACACCAGTTTTATATATCTCCTGACGTGTAAGTGATATGCATGGCCGAATAAGATAACGGCGGCGTTCCATTATTCAACGTATATGAAGCCGCGCATTATCAGTAGCAATGTGTCTCCAAAGAAACCCCATTAACACTTTGAAAAACCCAGCTGCCATCGATTGTGAAGTTTGGTATTTTCAACAAGATCGTTGGCTCTAGAGGATGTAGCTTTCGCATAGAGAAAAAGATCAATTAGTCGCTGAGATAAGCTTATCATCTTTCAGAGGGAGCACACAGAAAGTTGATCATCTTACCACTAACTACTACTAGTACTAACTACTACAAAATAAAACATCACCTATAGTTAAAACACGTTTTTCAGACGACCGACAGTCCCAACTAAAGGTTTATTAAAAATATATGCTTTATATAGATAGGCAGTGGGTCGCCTGTGAATACATATTATCACAAGCGAGTCTGGTAAACTATCCATCTGTGAAAATTTATTATTACAGTCGGTTTTATAAGTAGTTCGTCTAAAAAAATCTAGTATCACAGGTAGAATTAAAAGATCACGAAGGAACTGGAAGCAATTTAAAAATGTAAAGTGGAATAGACATTTTCGTGGAAGGGCTCGGGTTGGATTTGATCCATCTTTTGCTTTTCTTTTTCTTGACGGGATTTGATCCATGTGTGCAGAACAGCAGATACTTGCATGGGAACGAGGCGCGTAGTTGGTGCGGGGCGTATGGAAAGAGGCCTTTCTAGCTGCATACTATGGGCTGCAGTGGGCAGTGGTTAGTTCCTCGGTTTAAAAATATACACGTATTATGTTTTTATACGATCTTCAATTCTATATTTTAATTATTATTTTCTATAATATATCATTAACAACTATAAAGTTAACATTATATAAAAATATTTTCAAATACAAATCCAATGATACTAAATACATGATACTAAACATATATATTTTTAGTTTAGTTGTTAGTCAAAATTTTTAAATATTAATTTTATAGAAAATAAAGATGTCTTATATTTTTAAATGGAGGGAGCAGTGAATTACTAATCGAGATCAGTATGCGACTGATGCTGCCTGCATACGCTGTATGGAATAGTAGAAGAGATTGATTGGCAAATGGCATATATCGAATGGCAAGATGGAATGTATTCCATTTGATAGGCTATCAAGCTAGCTTTTTTTAGCTATTCCTCTATCTTAAAATATAGTTATTTTAGATATTTTTTTTTAAATTAAGGATTATAATACAGGATAAAAAATGCTCTTCATCATAGTGTGCAAGGGGTGGGATCAAAGCTAGTTAGATTTATACAGATTATTAGGAGTGAGATGAAAAGTTTTGTGTCAAAATTCACTTTTTATTTCTTTTAGGTAATTATATTTGGGATAAACTTAAAGAGGACAGAGAAAATAGCGATCACACTGACAAATATTTTTCTGCTTGTTTCAATCCGAGTCATTCTTCCTGTTTTATGCTGAAACCATCTGTCACGATGGGTCGGCCAACAAATAGACAATTGTCGTCGATTAGGGGCGGACCAGACCAAAAATCGATTAGGGGCGGGCTGGCTAATGTGCCATATCTTTTCGGCCAAGTTACACATGGGTTAGTACTATTTCTAGGCTTATTTACATGTGGGTTAGCACTAATGACTGAAATTTGAATGGTGCCTAGGCCCCACTCGGTCTTATGTGGGTTCGTTTCTGCCGGCAATTATTTTGTTTCCTAGTTTCACCTAACATTTATATATCGTTTTCGGTTACGTCCCATCATTTTTATGATAAACATGCGAGCTTGGCTCAATAATTTTCTGCTGACATACCACTAAATATTTTTTTTCTATCAAAGCATGCAATCGAGTAACGTGAAGAGGCTTGAGATGGTACATTTTTTATGTCCATGCTAGGCTCACGAGCGGTGTGCTGGTGCTTGCATTGTTGTGCCTATTTATGGCTCTGATCCCGCTAGCTGGTCAATAGTCCTCGCCTACAAAATGCATGTAACCAACACCAAGGCGAAAACTCGAGCTGGAACCGATGTCGTGATCACTGTTTAGTCCCATGAAACTTGACGAGTTAATAGTTATCTAGAGCTCTGGAAGCAATGTGCTGTTGCCTTGTGTTGATGTGCTTGAGAAGATATTGTTTGATGATCTCCTGATGATTGGATGGGTATATACAGCCTTCGAGTTCATTAATCGTGGATTGCATTGGTGGCTACATAATCTGAATAATAATTAATGAAGAGAAGTTAACTCTGGGAAGCCACAGAACGAAGCTAGCATGCGGCGAATTGAAGCGCATGCGCATATGCATCGCCGGCCGCGCGCAGCCGCAGCCGCAGCCGCACCATATATAGCTTGGTGGCTAATCCGAAGAAAGTTCGTGTCCGCCGCAGCCATAAGGATGTTAAACACTTGATTAGCCCAGAATAACGCCAAACACACGCGTTTATATGTACATCACAATTCAGACTCGCGCCATCTGGCCGCCCGCAAGCGTTACGACCGCGAGTCTTGGAAGCTGTCAAATCGTTGGATTTACTGTATTTGTTGGCGCGTCTGCAACCGACCAGTCCAAGTAAACTACTTCTTCTGCTCCCAAATATAATAATCTTTTCTAACGATGAATCTAGACCATCACTCTGTTACAAAATAAACGCTTTTTTTACTTTAAATCTAGACAAGCAGAGGCGGAGCTCCTATTTAGATACCGGGGTCTAATGACCCTGATGAAATTCCCTAAACACCAGGGTTATTACTGTTAATCGCCCTTCAGCAAAAGAAATAACCCTGTTGTGCAATGTGAGTGACCCCAACTACTTTCTCCTCTAGCTCTGTCCCTGTTCACAAGTGATTGTTAAGAATCATAGATAGAAAAACTTACATTTTGAAACTCTCGAGTTAATCACCCTTCAACAAAAGAAATAACCCTGTTGTGTAATGTGAGTGACCGCAATGACTTTCTCCTCTAGCTCTGTCTCTGTTCACAAGTGATTGTTAAGATTCATAGATAGAAAAGCTTATATTTTGAAACTCTTGAGTTAACCATGTATAATGTTCGACGGTAAAAGGACATACGTAAACACGTACTTAAAATATTTAACGAATGGGTAACGTATATATAGGACATTCAAACCTACTTTTGCTTCTAGCTTATTCTCTTGTTTTTTATAGGCACGTTTTCCAAACTGCTAAACGATATTTTTTTAAAAAAAAATTCTATACAAAAGTATCTCTAAAAATCAAATAGATCTATTTTTAAGTTTCTAATAATTAATACTTAATTAATCACGTGCTAATGATATTTTCCGTTTTACAAAAGCATAACCGAACACACCCACTATGGAGGCCATGGGCCCTGAGTATCTCAAGGAAGGCAATTACGGCAACTCGGACAGAGGGTGGGACGACCTCTACAATTAGAGATAGAGTAGGATTCGGCTTCATGTTACCTTGCACAATAAGAAAAGGGATATAATCCTAGCCGGACTCTCTATGTACTGATAAGGAATACCCTATATCATATCCGACTAAGTTTTCTACCTTGTAACTCTCATCCCTCTACATATATAACGAGGGGTAGGGAGTCTCCTGGGGCAGATTATTCCACATACCACGAAAGCATTACACAACAGTAGGAAGTAGGCTGTTACCTTACATTGAGGGCCTGAACCAGGATAAACTTTCTGTGTCCTTTTGAGTCCATCGAGTTTAGATCCGATGAGTAGCCCTATATTCAATATTACCGATACAAAACATCTACAATTGACGCGCCAGGTAGAGAGTTTGTCAAGATCATCGTCATCAAGCCCGATAGATTCAACCACAGGAGTCGACGACATCAACTTATCTCCTGGACAAGCCATCAGATTCGAGAGTCTCGACTTCATCGCTAACGACTTCGGCAACATTACCCTGTCTGACTCGGTTTCGATCCAGTCGGCTAGGGATCAAGCCAACTTTGCGCCAATTGGCCTACTCAACGCTGCGACAGTTTTCAATAACATGCTTTGACAATACCCAAGATCCATGAGCCTTGGGGCAACTCCCTTTCCTAGCGTTTGACTCAGACACGTCAATGGGCTGGACGAGATCGGATTTAGGGGAGACGAGATCGTCAATTCCCCACTCGGACTCAACAATGCCACAGCCGTCTTCAATGCCAAACTAAGCTTTCATGCCCCAGCTCGAGTACAATGAAGCGCCTAGAGAAGGTACTTTTTTTTTACAAAAGAGATGGTACATTTTTCCACATTCCTGCTAGGCTCACGACGAACACATGATCACTAAGCTTTCATGCCCCAGCCAAGCACCAAGCCTGTTGGAGACAGGCCGCAGCCTCTTCGGACCATAGCCCCTTCGGAGTGCTCAAGACCGAAGGCCTATGGCCAGAAGCCCATTCGCACAGCTCAAGACCAAAAGACCATAATGTGTCGAGCGAAGACGAAGGGCATGAAGGCGAAGGAAACTGCGTGCAGGGCGAAGCTGCCGTGGGATGGGTGAAGACCCTCACCAAGAGGCGAAGAGACCGGAGCACCAGGCGAAGGCCGGAGCGACCGAAAGCCAGCTCAAGCAGGCAAGGCCCAGCAGCGGGCTATTAAGCCAGCCAGGAGCACAACGGCCCAGAAGGCCAAAAGGCCCATTAAGAAGACGGTCCACATAGCGACCCGATGGCCAAGTAGGGGCCTGCGAATAGGAAAAGATGGAAATACCTCTATAGCTGTCCCTATCAAGGAGCCATAATGTAATACCAACTGTAAATATAACCCTATAGCCTATAAGTGAGCCTCTAGGCCTATAAATAGGCACCACGGTCACTGTAACGGCAAGGTTTTGGGAGACTAATATAAAGATTTACCATTTCTGTATACACTCAGAATCCACTATTGTGTTCTTCGACAACAGTTGGCGCTGCCCATGGGAAATCCACCCCAAGTGAAAGAAAGGGAAGCTGAAGACAGCAATGCCTCTGAAGAGAAGATCGACAAGGAGGAGAGTGCCTCCACACTGGTACGGAGAGAATGATCAGTCCGAAGAAGAGGTCCCAATCGAAGCTCCGGAGGACTAGGTCGAAGTAGATGGCCCTTCGACACAAGGTGCTGCACAAAGTAGGGGCGAAGAAGTTGTTGCGGTGCCGAGGGCGGAGTACGAGGCCATGAAGAAAAGCGTGCAGCTGCTCTAGGACATGCTTCGTCAAATGCAAGAGCAGCAGTAGCAATTACTGGCTGCCCAACACGCGGTGGTCCACAACGTTGCACAAGCGGCCCTGGCTGATTTGACATCGACTACCCCAGCCTTCGGTCCACACCAAACAGAGGCTTCGACCTCCCAAGCCTTCGGTCTCCCCCAAGCACAACTCTCGGTGGCTTAGGACTTTGGTAGACCGCAAGGACCGCAGGTTGCTTTGCAGCTGCAGGCGATGTCCTAGCCCGTGGTTCCACCGCCCACTCTAGCTTCAGCACCACCAACGCCGGCCTCGCATTCCTTTATGCCGGCGGAAGCGTCTTCGGTCCCCATCGCCCAACAAGCAACACCGCAGGCATAGCCTCCTTCGGCGCTCGTGCTGATGCCATCCTTTCAGGTGCAGCTACAAGCTCTCCTTCAGCAGCTTGGTGCCGAAGGGCAAGGCGTGCATCCATCTCCACCTCCCACGGAGGCCACCCCGGCCGTGGTGGGGGGCTAAATCGCTCTTGGGGGATGGGCGGCCCCCACCGCCACAAACCCGTTCCTAGCTTCACCGACGAAAGCTTCTCCCATTTTCAGCGTTCCATACCCCTACGTGGCGCCTTCGCCAGGACAGGGATAGCAGAATACACCGGTAAATGACAAGATGTCGC
The DNA here is from genome assembly GCA_003991445.1 of Oryza meyeriana var. granulata. Taxonomy (NCBI): domain Eukaryota; kingdom Viridiplantae; phylum Streptophyta; class Magnoliopsida; order Poales; family Poaceae; genus Oryza; species Oryza meyeriana. The sequence continues at coordinate 12,991 of RYFJ01001393.1, forward strand.
CGCTGAGCTGGGGCTACAAAACCACCCAATTCCACCACTGTTCAAAAACCCTTCGATCGTCAAGTACGTAGGCGACTTGGACCCCAGCGAGTTCCTCTTTGTCTACGAGTCCACGATCGAAGCCGCCCATGGTGATGAAATCACCAAGGCAAAAGTCATACACCTCGCGTTGGAGGGCTTTGCGCAGTCGGGGTACTTCAACCTACCGCCAAGCAACACATACTCATGGGAACAGCTGCGTGACGTCTTCGTGACTAAATTCAGAGGGACTTACCAAGAGCCGAAAACGTAGCAAGAGCTTTTTGGTATTCGGCAGAAGCCAGGGGTATCCATTCGCGAGTATATCCAAAGATTCTCCCAGGCAAGATGCCAAGTACAAGATACCACACAAACATCAGTCACCAACGCCGCCTCCGCCGGTCTCCTCATAGGCCCACTGACCAAAAAGATAACAAGAAAATAGCCAAAAACCATGGATGGGCTAATCTGCATCATCGACGGTTACGCCAGGGGCGAAGTAGATAGCAAGCGAAGGAACGAGATCCATGCCGAGCTTAACCAAGAAGGTGCCTTGGGTTCGACCAGCATGACTCAAGCCAAGCCGTCGTCACCGCAACAACCACAATTGGCCTAGAAGAAGTTCAGAGATGAAAGGGGGAAGCAGGTGATGACCATTGAAGAGATCAATACCCTTCGGCAGAACTTCAAGAACTCGCAAGGCTTGCCAGCGGGGAAGAAGCCAGAGAGGGAAAAAGACAAGTTCTGCGCTTTCCACGGCAAGGCCTCGCACACCATCAAGCAATGCCGAAACATCCAACGTATGGGGAGTGCAGCTCTAAGGGGTCAAGCTCCACTTCGTCAAGAGCCGGCCTCGAGCGAAGCAGCGGACCAGTTCGAAGAAAACAGGCCCCTACAGATCAGAGCGGCTCCGGACAGCCAGCGGAGGGTAATCGCTGCGATCACCGGGGGCTCCTTGCACTAGATAATCGCCAAGTAATAACTTGGCGCTATCTATTAAAGGTAGGGGACGGCGAGCGGCTGAAGCATCACTCGGCCGCCAAAAAACAACTGGAGTAGGGTTATTATCCATGATGGAGACCCGAACCAATATAAAAATTCTTGTGTCTTCGCATTTGTCGCAAATGACCTAAAAGGACAATGCCTCATCAGCGCTCTGTTGAACTGGGGAAGCGGAAAGATCGAAGCATCACTCGATCAAATGCTGAAATTGTGTTGTGCTATCCAAACGCATTGTGTGAAATCTAACTTGTCGAACAAGCGCCAAGTACTAACTTGGTGTTATCTATCGAAGGTAGAGGACAGCGAGCGGCCAAAGCATCGCTCGGTTGCCAAAAAATACCAAAAACACACAGTACGAAAAGCCAACCTACCAGACAAGCGCCAAGTACCATCTTGGTGCTATCTGTTGAAGGTAGGGGACGACGAGTGGCCAAAGCATCGCTCGGCCGCCAAAAAATGCCCAAAATGCACAACGTGAAATCGAACCTACCAGACAAGTGCCAAGTACTAACTTGGCACTATTTGTTGAAGGTAGGGGACGGCAAGCGGCCGAAGCATCGTTCGGCTGCCAAAAAAATACGGAAAACGCATGGCGCAAAAATCTAACCCGTTGGACAAGCGCCAAGTACAAACTTGGCGCTATCTGTCAAAGGTAAGGGACAGCGAGCAACCAAAGCATAGCTTGGCTACATAAAGAAAACGCGGAAGCCTAGAGGACACCGAAGCCTAATGATCTCCGAGGTCTAAAAAGCGTTGAAGCCATGGTAAACAACCTACTTGATAGGCGCCAAGTACCAACTTGGCGCTATCTGTCAGAGGTTGGAGACGACAAGCGAGAGTAATGAGAAAAGATAATGCGAAGGGACTTTATTTCAAAGGTCTCCGATTACAAGTATTATACGACTCATCAAGATTACAATTTGAACACATTACAACAAATTTACAACTCGGACCCCGAGGAGGAAGACTCCTCGGTGTCGGAAGAGCTATAGTCTACAGGACTTACAAAATTCCCAGTCGGACTAAGAGTAGAAAATCTAAAATGAAAGCCATTTCCGCTTGACACCGCCCTTTCGCTCCCAGTCGACGCGTTGGTGCTGATGACAATGACCGGGGTGTCACGAGCAGGCGCTTTGCCCCCGGTCGAATCGTCACTGTCCAGAACAACGACAGGAAGTTCGTGAACGAGGGAATCGACCGGTGGCGAACGCATAACAACGGTCTCGAATCCTTTCTGACGTGCTGACATCTAAAAATTTCACCAGACATCCACCATATCGCCACGGCGAAGCTGGTAGTCCTTCTCGAAGTTGGTCACGTCACCCCCGGGGTTCTTGCGCAGCCACTTCACCACAGAGTGGGGAGCGTAGTTTCGGCCATTAACCACTACGTCCGGGACTCGATCTTCGGGACCTGGGTATCTCATCTTCTCGGATTGCTGGGAAGCCACAATCTTGAAATTGATCGGCGGCCACAGGTAATCGAAATGAGGGAAACAAAGCTTTCACCTGAGCGAAACCTGGATAGGCGAAACTTTTTTTCCTTCATATGCAAAAGGGGGGCCGAAGGCCTAACATAAGCATAAATTTATAGAGGGCCATCATCAGCAAGACTAGCTAGCCTAGCTACCAAAAAGAAGGCCAAGAAGAAGGCCTTCACACCTGCGGCGGCACCTCATCTTCGGGCACATCTCCGCCGTCCCTGGCATCCCTGCTCCGCCACCTCGCGTTGCACTCGTTTCTTGAGTTGCTCATGAAGGTGCTTGATGGTGATCTCCTTCCCTTTCGGCACCCACCAGCCCTTCTAGAAAGATCGGTATTGGGGCCGGATTTCGTCGCCACGATCCCACGTGCTACCGTCTTCGATGTCGTGGCTGTAGATCTCGGGGAGGCCCTGGAGATGGTCATAGCCGCCAGCCTGCCGTCTAGGCGCAGCAATCACCGAAGATGCCTGAGGCTTCACTCATGGCCCTTCCCGTGATGAAGCACCAATCGATGAACGCATCGGTGGGGGCATCATCTCTGGGCAGCGACGGGGGGTAGACGCCCATCCGGGTAAGCGCCAAACGAAGCATGTGGTTGGCAGCGGCGGCGGAAGCCTGAGTATTGGCCTCAACCTTCTTCATCCTCGACAGTTCTTCACGCGCGGCGCTGAGCTCCGTCCTTAGACGATCGATTTTCTGATCGCTATCGGTGAAGTAGGTCTCATTCTAGGCCTAGAGCGTATCGGCTTCGGCCTTGAGGGCCGCGTGGGAGCTCTTGGCTTTTTTAGCCCCTTTCTTAGGATTCTTTGCTTTTGGACCAGTTGCTTGGTCTTCATCACCTTGTCCTGCTGACGGCTCTTTAGGCCGTCCAGGCGGGAGTGCGCCATCCACTCGTAGCAGCTTGCCAGAGAAAGGGCCTGAAGAAGGCGAAGCCGAGAGGTAAACAAAAAAATGGCTAAAATATAAATCGAAGTAAGAAAAAGGCAACGATAAGGAAACCCACCTTGGCTAGCAAGCCGCGAAGCGACAAACCGGCTTCATCAAGGTCAAACCGGTTGTCGATGACTGGCTGCACGGCCAGAGGCAAAACCAAAGAGGTAAGCCCGCCGACAAACAGGCGCAGCTCGTCGCAGTAGGCAAAGTCCACGGCCATGAAGTTGGCCGCCAGGATAACGCCGTCGGAGGTGAAGATCATCGCGATTGGCTGACTGCTTGTCTTCACGGCACCGTGGGCGCTGCTGGTCACAGGCTCAGATGCCCCTTCGGGCAGGACATCTTCCTGCGTCTCTTCGCTCGCATCGACACCAACGTCCGCGTCCATAATGGGCGGCGGGGGTTCGAACCTCGTCTTCTTCGCCACCGGGCTCTAGTGCCTTAGCGAGGACGACTCAGAGTCACTAAACGAAGTGCCTAGGATCACTGGCGTGAACTAGGTAGCCCTACCTGCTCTCTCGGGCTGAGCGGCGGCCGCCAACGATCTGGCAACGTCGACTTCGAGCCTGCGGACAGGTGAAGGCCCAGTCCTGGCCCTACCGCTGATCGGCCTAACGGGGTCGGGGCTAGAAGTGTGGCCCACAGTCCCGCCTAACGGCGTCTTCACGGTGCCGGTGTTGGTGTCCCCCTGTCGCCATCTTCGTCGTCGTCGTCAAGGACCAGCCTTGGCGAGGGGCGGATAGCTTGAAGTGGCTGTACCATCTTCGGAGCCGCATGGCTGGGGCTGGCCGCGTCACTGGCCAGCCTCTTCCTCTTCTTTCCCACGGCATCCCCATCGCCCTTGTCAGCTGTCACGCCTAGAAATTCACCATAATTTCCAAAGCTAATTTGTGCGATAAATCCTCATCCAGGAATCAGCCGAGGTACACAAACCGACAATTTGATAAACATAACCAAAACATAATAACGTTAAATACTTATAGAAAGACACTTAGCCCTCACACTGAAGAAAACTGCAACAGAACAGAAATCCTAGCGAAGCAGCAGCACCAAGCCACAGGCAGCTCAACTGGGGTATAAACCAAACACCAAACTTCTCCTCGCAGATCTTTACTCTAATGATTGATATAGTAGGACTGAGTACCACCCACCGTACTCAACAAGCCACACTAGGAATGCAAAATAATGCAATAGAATTCCAAACGAAAGGCATAGTATGGCTTATTTACGTAAAACAACATTTAAAACATTTGCATTTAAAAACAACGAAAATAGTGTATTTTAATCATTAATCAATATTAAATCAATCTCTGAACAATGCTTCAACGCAGTTAAGGCCCAAACCATAACCCTCCAGACTGGAGCTATCAAGTTCCATCATTTATTATCAACATTAAGTAGTGTGGGACTAATCACAGAAAACATTGCTAGACCCCCCCATTAACTGCGGACACAGCTATTCGAATAGTTTTACTTTATCCAGAGGTGTACAACTTTACCCACAAGACACGATTCCACACATGTTATCATGCCCCGAAATACCACTATGATACTGCAAAGAGGGAAACCGTAACAAGACCTTTCATGCAACTCGTCCAACAGAATAGCCTCCCGCCAAGCCTCTGGTCTCCAGTAGGGGTGATCAAGTACCTTCCTGCAAGGCTGCTCGACGCCTAAAAGCATGGACTTATTGACAACTGCCATGTGTGGAATTATATCAGCCACAAACAAAGCCCTAGTGTCTTTTGTTGAACTCGCTACACTACGGATCCAGCCATTGCCCATTTTGGCTTGTGGTTAATACGAATATTGCTTCGCAACAAGTAGTTCGTGAACCGGTCCTTAATTGTCATGAGCACCACTAGCAACATTCACAACCCTGATGCTCACAACCCACCATTCAGTCAAGTTTTAGTTGGCACAATTAATTAACCAGCCACGACTCACTGTAGTGAAAATATAGCTATTTAACATTAAAGGGTCATTGATAATTGAATTGTCTCCCCACATAAAATGAGGCTAAAGTTTCTAGGCATGGCTAACTAGAACCTAAATAATCCAGCTAGACCAGTAAATAGTCATCCAGCTACTCAATATTATTCACCCAAGGTATCAAGGTAACGGTAATAATATCAATTCACAGCCATAAGCAAGGAATATAGGAGAATAAATAAATAACCCATAATAATGTTATTCCAAAATATTTCATGCAATAATATTAAAACGAAATAGTTTTCACAAACGGGATCGACATGCTCAAGGGGATTGTCGTGTGACTTGCCTTGCAAGGGAAAAGTCTTCGCTTGATCTCCCGACCTCTTCTGTAGACTCCACGGTCTTTCGAAACGGCGATTATACATGATTACACGTAAAATGAGAAAAAAAAACCCAAAGAAACTCCAAATAAATAGTATATAAAAAATACATAAACATGTAGATCACGATTTTATATGAGTTTAGGAAGAAGAATGGGTCGAATTAGAGTTCGAATGGAAAAGGTATGGCTTCCAGAAGATAGAATTCAAAGAAAATTCAAAAAGAAATTGAAAAAAGAATATTTATGGAATATTCCCTCGAAATTAAATTAAAAGGATTATTTTTGCATTGGAAAAGAGAGTAAGGCCCACTGTCAATGGCTCAGCTCTTGTGGATCAGGTCCATGAACCAGAGAAGGATGGGGAAGTGATGAACTACTGAGTTGGCAGGATGAGGTGGCGGCTAATATGGATTGCTGACGAGGCGGCCTAAGGCCGACACGGCATGAAACCAGGTTAAAGGAATCCGACGACTGAGATGGACCGGAGACGATCGGACGGTAGAGCTTGCTCCTAGTTTTGATAGAAATCGAACGATGCAGATGGAGTCGAATTAATCCGACGGTGGAGATTGGCTTGATTATTTTAGATAGATCGGACAGCTCGAACTAGGTCTCGAGGGTTCGACAACTGAGATGGCACTGGTTTGGTGGATGAGGATCTGATGGCCCAAACCTAATTTAAAAGGCGTCCAACGGTTTGGGTTCCTTCGGAAACTTAAGGTGGATCCATCGGTTGATACGAAGGGGAGCACTGCAGGCGGGCAGGGGAGGATGCTCGGCACCGAGGCAAGCCCTCGGTTGGAGGCCGACGGCATGGGCGACGTCCGGCGGCGACCGGGCGGTGACGACGGTCCGACGACGACGAAGCCGAGTTGCCGAGCAGGGAGGAAGAACGAGGCAGGGCGCCGGCGGCGAGGTGCATCGGCGAGGAGGCGGCGACGACGTTCCGAGGACGGTGCGGCCGCGGCACTACGACGTGGAGACGACGCCGACGACCGGGCACAGAGCGGACTAGGGAGTTGACCGAGAGCGACAACGGGCCGAGATGCTCACCGGCTGCAGGCGGGATTCGCGGAGACGACGCCGACGACCGGGCAACCAACGGCGGCGCCAGCTGGAAGCAACAGGGCGACGGCGGCGCCTTCGTTTGCAGGCGGCGGCTCTGGATGGCGGCAGCTGGGCGGCGGCGCTCTCGGGATGCAGGGCGGCGGCGCAGCTCGCTGGGCGGCGGCATGGCTAGAGCAGCAGACCCCGGCGGCGGGGCAACGGCTCACAGGCGGCGGCGCTCGATGGCGCGAGGCGACGGCCAGGGCGGCAGGGCGCAGCGGTGGCGGCGGGATAGAGCGGCGGCGGCGGTGGCGGCTAGGGCATAGGGCAGCGCAGCTATTTGTAGGCGTAGGGCGAGCTAGGGCGTTACGCAGGGGCGGCGGCGCGGGCTCTGACGCGGGCCCGAGTATGCGACGGTGGCGGCGGCGCAAGGCGCGGCCAAGCGGGCCCGAGGCGGCGGCGGCGGCAGCGGTAGGCCGGGCCCAGGAGGCGAGCAGGCCGAGGGGAGTGGCGGCGTCCAGGGCAGATCGGGGCCGGGCCCTGGATGGAGCCGCAGGGAGAGAGGAAAGAAGAGGAGGCAGCAGGAAGAAGGAGGAGGAAGAAGAGAGGAAAAACAAGGAAGGGGAGAAAGAGAAAAAGGAAAAGAAGAGAAAGAGAAGGAAAAAGAGAAGGGTTTTTCTGGAAATTTTCAAAATTTTGGAAATTGAGTTTTAGAGTTATTTCAAGGAATAAATAGGAGTATTGTAATTTTAGAGAGACGTTCGGAATTTCGGAATATCACGGACGTTGGTATATATATGTTTGGAAACTCGAAAGTGTCAAAACACTTTTGGAATCGAAATATTTCTTTGGAATCGGGGAGATCAACGGAATTTTTGGAACCCTTCAAGTATAAGAACATTTTAGGAATTTCTAGAATATTGGAAGGAATTATTAGGAATATTCCAAAATAAGGAAAAATAGGAATATTTACGGAATCAGAAATTTGGGAAAAAATGGAGGACAATTTGCGTTGGCCGAGAAATTGGGATATTCGAGGAATAGATAAATATCCAAAATGTATGCGAATACTTGGGAAATCCGAAACGGGGAATATTTTGGAACTAGAAATTGTGGGTATATTCGGAATGTTGGAATATTCCGAGTATCGCGAGATATATATATTTATGTATATATATTGGGAATCGATAATAGGGTATTTTTGTGGTGATGGGAATATCAGAATATTGGGGATCTCTAGAGCATATTTGGGAGTCGAGAATAGGGAATAGTGTAGGAAACATTTGATCGCTCGAAATATCAGAATATTTTGAGAATCGAAAAGTCGATGAGGTTTTAGGGTTTCAAGAACAACACCAAATCCCTAAGGAAGAAGGGAACCAAAGTTCGAGGTGAATGGAGGGACATCAAAAGACTGAAGTAGAAACGACCCCAACAGGGGAAAGGAAAGAGGTTTATTTTCTTTTTAATTAATTATTGAAGTGATCTTTATTACACTAAAATTAATTCTGGAGCTTCAAAAATTCTGAGAAAATTTCAGAGAGTTTATTAAATCACGGGGAATTTACCAGAAGTAAATGCCACCACGAAACACAAAGAATTTATTATTATAAATACTTAAATGCTTAAAATATTCCGACAAAACCCCAGGAATATAAAAGCGTCCAAGCATTCATTTTTAAATTTCAACTTGGGATTTTTAATATTGGAAATTTTTGAAATTTTATTTAAACACTTTTAGAACCAACTTTTCTAGTATATTCTTGTATTTCCTTTTACCCAAAATAATTTTTAATTAGGCCGATTTTCAGGGTGTGACATCAGCCTGGGACTGAACAAGGTTTTCGCGCGGGGGAACCTCTTGGTGAAGCCACATGCAAATGCGGTTTGCCCTTTCCCCCTTTGGAAACTTCATTGTCTAGCCATACTCCTTCGGGGTGAGGTCACTGACAAGACACATCGCTAGTGTGCCAGTCGAAGCCACCTTTAGGCGAGCGTCGAAGCTCGGAACACCCAGGGAGGATCGAAGGGCCTTGAACTCATTGGAGTCGGCGGCGAAGGAGAACTTGTGGTAGAACCACTGCCTCATCCACGACTTCTTCCACTTCGGTATCGAAGTGGGGACGGGCCACCGGTCACTCTGGTTGAGCCACGTAATGAAGTTGACGCTGTCGAAGACGCTCTTCTTTGGCCCCGCCGAAGTCGTTGCTGTCTTGTAGTACAGTGTGACTTGGTGAACGACAATGCAAAGATCGGCAGTCGGCACGAACTCTTGAGTCTGGGCCATCCACTCGAAGACGGCGACCCGGACGAAGGCGCTTGGGCTCAACTATGGCAGCTCGAGTCTAAACCGCGTGAGCACCTCGGGGGTCATGTCGCAGTAGGGGAAGCGAAGCCTAGCATCGAAGTAGGCAGCGAAAACCACGGTCTTGTCGTCTTGCGGCGTGAGGATGACATCTTCACCTGGCGCCTGTGCAAGCCCCTCCAAGAGCATGCTCCTGTTTCACAATTCGTCAATGTTGGTCTGATGTATCAAGGAGGGGCCAAGGAAGACGGTGTTGTCGACATTGATCGACCCTGGATCTACACCGCCCGCCTTCGCTGCAAGAGGTTTGCGTAGCGCCATCGGAGCCAGGTTGGGCGAAGGAGTTTTCTAGTCGAATGTGAAGAGGGGCAAAGGACAAAGTCAGAGAGCAAGGAGCAGCGTGCAAGGCTGCATAGGAGAGCGACAACGCTTTTAGCTGGAGCGGAATGTCCATGCCAACTGCCGAGGGCGGCTATATATAGACGTGGCGCCCTGGCGCCAGCCAATGGCAGGTCGACACGTGTCGTCTCAGAAGGCGAACCGCCATGGCCCTGGTATCATCACTGATGGCATGACACGTGGTGACAAGAGAAAACGACCGTGGCATCTTGGAAGGCGAACTACTGCATTGCCCGCATCGACAAGTGGCGCAACCAAAAAACTACGCGTGGCACAACCTCAGGCAAAGGAGGGTCACGGAGCCCATTTTCTCTCCTTCGTCTCACATGGTCGAAGCGCCATAGCGAAGGACGATGGCCTTCGCCGGAAGGTCTTAAGCTAAATTCGGCCGAAGTAGGGATGGCGAGTGGCCTGCCTATCGTCAAGAACTGTATTCACGAGCTCGGCCGAGTCACAGCTCATCCTTGCACGTGAGGGGCTTGTTGGAGACAGGCCAAGTCACAACTCATCTCTTGAAGTCAGTCAACCATCTAGAGCCTATCTTGTACTGCTAACCATACGAAGAACTTGCATTTTGGAGAGCCCCATGGCTTCTAGATGATAGCGTGGAGGTTACATTTTGTGGAGCCATTGAACTGGAAGTGATAGGTTGACTTTCTGGTGTAGCTGTCACTTGAGGAGGCCGTCCAAACAATTGTATTATCATCTTCTTCACTAAGCATAGTTCCCTAAAGCCTCTCCCACAGTCCAACAAATTCCTCAAAGTGCTCAGGCGACGTGAATTTGGATGTGTCAATGTCCGTGATCCATCGCTAGTTTGTTAATGCCTCTTGTACTATGGTGCGCTTCCTTTGGGATGCATCATGAATCCATGGCTTCTACAGCCACGCTAAGTCGTAGAAGCTCTCCATTCTTCCACCGTGCCGTTGATAATTGCCGTGAAGTGTTGCCTATTGATGTCGTTACAAGGTGTTTCCATCCATATCCATGGCTTTGTCCGATCGCTCCATTCGTACCAAAGCCATCGCAGCCTCAAAGCTTGCACTAGGTGGTCAAGGTGGATGATGCCTAGACCTCCTAGCTCATTTGTTTGGCAGCATCAGTCCTAGTTGACATTGCATTTGCCCTTTGAGATGTTGTTCCCTCTAGCGCATAGGAATTTTCTCCTCATTTTATCAATTATCACTATTGCTCCTTTTGAGTCCTTCATCGCTGTGAGTTGATAAATTGGTTGTGATGTGAGGACTGACTTGACCAGAGCCGTCCTCCCTGCGATGTTCATGATGTTTCCTTTCCAGTGCGTTAGACGACCTGCTGCTTTTTCTAGTTTTGGCTGGAAGAAGACCTTCTGGAGTTTGTGGACCGTTAAGGGTAGGACAAGGTACTATAGAGGGAAATTGACCACCTGGGCTGGGAAGTTTCTTTTAATTCTTTGCCTTCATGCAACGCTTCAAGCTGTGCATAAGACAGTACTTTCTCGAATGGTGCAAGCTGCCCCCGGCCATCACATAAAGATGGGCCAGTGAGGGTGTCATATCCCATTTGCTACATCATGTATAAAACTTTAGCATCATATAGAGAAATAGGCAAAGAGTCATCACTTTTTTATTTGTCAATGTAATATGTGCAGTAATTTTATTTTTATTTTTACTTGTGCCAAACGTTCGTAGTTTATTTTGAGCTTGCTTTATTTTATATTGTACCAAAGAAGGTAGGGGTGTTGGAAACTCCATACCTTCACTAGAGGATGGCCCGTTCACTATACGGAATATTGGGTCACCTTCCTTTCTCTAGTCACTTGGTATATATTGGTATATTTTCCGGCTTGATGAAGATTTCTCGGGATTTTCTTTTGCGACACTCTGTTCTGGTGTCAATATTGACTTAATTTTTTGTATTTTTTCAATGGGCTCAATGTAGAATTTAGCATCGGCATAGAAGGATTCAGCTACTGTGAATGGCTTTTCATCAGCAAAAATCTTCACTGTATCTTCTGATTTGTTCTTGTACTTGATGCACTAGTGGAGAGTCAATGGTACTACTTGGTTTTCGTGCAACCATGGATGGCCAAGCAGCGCGTTATATGAAGTAGCAGCATCAATCACGTGGAAGGTCACATAAGTGGCCAATGATTCCAATTTTAGCACTAGAGATATAGTGCCGAGAGCCTCCTGGCCTGCCTGGTTGAAGCGGTGCATGACTACATTCGACCAGTTCAGATCTCTCCTCGACTACCCAATCCTTTTAAGAGTACGTAGAGGAAGTAAATTTATAGCGGACCCACCATCTATCATGATTCGGTTTGTGGGCAGGTCATCTATTTCACCATACATAAGCAATGGTCTATTATGTTTCTTATTGCCCAACAATAATCTACATCTGTAAATGTCATATTTAACACTTCGGCTAGCTCTGCTTCCGTTTTAGATACCTCCACTCTATAATCTTCAAGAAAAGAAAGTGTAGTAATAAAAGCTTTGCGCAAATCAGAAGATAGACACAAAGCATCATACACCGAAAGCATGGCTGGTTATTTTTTCAAATGAGAGATTACATCATACTTGACCGACACATTAGGAGGGGGGCCAGTCATCTCATTTGAAGCTACATCCTTGCTTCTAGGATTTTTAGGAGGAGGGTGTACATCAGCTAGCTGACGGCCTGATCTAAGCTGAACTTGATCAACTTCTGGTGACTCATTGTCAGGGAAGTGGAGTGGTTCATCATCTTCTTCAAAGATTCCAGTTGTGAGAACATTGAAATCTCCTTGCAGGCCATCCTTACGCCTTTCATCTCTTTGATAAATTGTTGGCACGAAGAGTAGAGGCTCTCCATTGATTTTCAACCGCTAGAGTGCGCTTCGCCTTTTTTGCTGTTGTCCTCGCTCTTGGGATCTTTGGCGAGTTGGCAAGTCTTGTGTAGTGTAGCCATCCATTGTAAGCTTCTCTTTTAAGCTGATATTGACATGTCTATTGTTCCCGGCGATATGGTGGGCGGCCTGGGAAAAGTACAGGAGTAAACTCAGACTTTGGTGTCAGCATTTGTTGGCTATAAGTCGGAGTCATATTCGAAGATTCACAAGTCACCATATCACCCTAGACAGTGGCAATATTAGCTGCCATTTTTTTGCCTTTCTTCAAGCTTTTGAGGAGATCTGCATCAATAGTACTTTCATCTATCAATTTTTGAATAATATTCTTCACCACAAAACAATCCTTGGGTGTGTGACCCAAGATGCGGTGGTAATGACAAAACTTTGGCTCATTAACCTTGGAAGCTTCTTCTGGCCTTTTTTGGCTTAGGAAGTTCTATAAGATCTAGCTCCCGTAAGCTTGTAAAAAGATCATGGACTTCCTCTGCGGGGAAGGAATATTCCTTGTTTTGACATTCTGTAAGAGTTGGCCTCGTACCGATCGGTGCACCTTTCTGGTCATGGTTTCTTGCAGCAGCCCTGCTAGCCTGCAGTGATGGAATTACTGTCGTTGCCTCCATGGCTTGAACTTGCTTTGGCTTGAATGTAGCCTTATCCCGTGGGTTGCTCTTCTCTACGGGCTTTGCATATGGTTTGGAGCGGCAAGCCACAAACTGCATGTAGTTCTCTATGTCAGTAGTTTTAGATGCCAACTCCTCAAAAGTTATAGGCCGTAAACCTTGCAGATAAATGGCCATATCAGGGTTTAGATTATTCATGCACATCCGCACGGCCTCTTGTTCTATAATGGGCTGTGGGCAGTGGAGGCTGAGGTTTCTCCATCTATTTATGAAGTCCGCGGCCTTCTCATTTGCCCTTTGTTCAGTTTGAGCCAACTCTGTAATACCCACTATTCTTTGAGCGCTGTAGAAGCGCTCGAGAAAAGAATCTGACATCGGGAAAATCGGGACGACCTATTGGTAAGGGTCCTTTTCCGCAATTCGTTAGAGATAATTTGATTTAGTTTAATTTAAATGCAATAAATAAATGGAAATCAGAAATTGTGAGTCCATTACTTCCAGAATTCATACATTTACATAGAAATTATGTTAATTATATCTCCAAGGAGAAAACCCCTAATTAAGAATTCCAACATTAAGAAAAGAAAATTACATGACCGCTATAAGGCTATAAAAAGAAAATCTATCCTAAAGTTCCTGATGCTGCAGTCGTAGAGCCGTTCGTGGATTTTTGTCCATATATTTATGTTGGTTTGAACCTGCAATAGGACTAAATGCCTAAAGCAATTTGTTGTTTTTTTTATCATAGGAGAGTTTATGCGCATGTGAAGAGCATGAATTTATTCATTCGTACTCTATATATTTGAGATCATGACATGATGATCGGCATGGTACTTTACTTCTTTTAGAATCTAAGTGCAGAAAACAGTGTAGGTAGATCATGAACACTGTCCTAGTATTTCAATTTCCTTTTTTTAATGGTAATATTATGACGCCGTGATGTTCTGCATGTAGCGTGCGTTTTTCATGAATTTGTTTGATATGCTCATGCTACGTAGGTTTTTATGCATTTGAAGTGTGCAGATGTGTAGCGTAAATAGGGCAAATTTTAGTATGCTTGATTTAAACTACTATGCATGACATAGTACTCGCTATCCTAGAGCCTGTATGCAAACTATGTTGCAAATGGTTTTGATTAGTTTCTTTTATACAATAGCATTATGAAAATGCTATTTTTTTTAAGTGAAAGCGTATAATATCTCATCAATTTTCTTAAGCACTCACTTGTATTACTACCAATGTGGTATAATTCCACGAGGCGTAACCGAGTAGCATATCATTTTTATTCGGTTATATGATGCACACCTTGTATATTATACAGAAGCGAGTCGTGTGTCGAGTATACACTTAGAAAAGCATATTTGAATGCAGTCATTTATTTCTTTTGTGTATCTCTTCTACATGTGCAATGATAGAAATATTTTACTCGTGCATGGGCATGATGAAGGAAAAAAATATATGGGTGCAAGGATTTATTTCTTTGGCGCATTTCTTTTACACACGCCACCATTTAATTCCTGTTAGAGGAACGCGGCTGAGTGTATATCAACATAAGCAAATATACATGTCAATTACCATGATTAATCAATTTTGCTTATCACTCCGCCTATATCACTACTAGCACAATGTATCACCGTAAACCTAGCCTGACCGAAGTGAGTGTTTATTTCATTATTTTAGATGCAAGATGCAAGTTTATGGCCATGATTTGTATCTGCTCGTAGAGGACCGAACTTGAGAAAGAGAATAGGATTCTAGTCTAGGCTTGTATCCGCTAACGGGACCGAATCAGAGGACATCATATGAACATGGTGCATAATGATGTTCCTAGGCTTGTACTCATTGGTGGAGCCTTAGGAGAAAATACAGAATCTTAAAGAAAATTTCATTAATGAAAAGAATTTTCTTGACCCGCACTCATAATGGCCGAGCCAAGGACATGAAGATATGAAAATACAAAGAAAAATCTTTAACTCGTACTCATTAGCCGAGATTAAGGATGGAATGCAAAAAATCATATAGAAAATCATTAATCAACAGAATTTCTTTCTTGACTCGTACTCATACTGGCCGAGCCATAGAGCAAGACAAATAGAAAATTCCTTGGCTTGTACTCATTAACCAAGCCGAAGGACGTGAAAGAACTACATTGACATGGGAGGAGGAAGAAGGGGTTCCTCGGCTCGTACGCAATAGCCAAGCCTAAGAACAAAGGAGCATAATCCCACCTTTGCAGCACCTGCCTTCTCCAAACCGGCACAAGAGAGCTTCACGAGGGAGTATATGACGCAGCAGCGCAGCGTAGCAGCTTGCCAAGCCTCTACTACTCTCTATCAACTCACTGAATTTTGCTCAGGGCGATGGGGACAGGGCAGCAGCAGCAAGAGCAATAACGCAGTAGCCTCTCCCTCCCTCTATTTATAGAGAATGATTAAGGAGTTAAGGGCTGATCAAGTGATGCTAAGCAGCCGTGCATGCTTGCAGGAGAACGGGCAGGAGGTGCGGAGAGTGGGGTGATTCCTGCATGGTCTCTTCTGACTGCTTCAAACACCGTCTTTAAACTTCTGTGTGTTTAGAGGAGATTGACTCATTCTTCGGTTTAATTACTGCGTGCAGGAAGTGGTGAACGTGGGTAGGTCTGCATGGCTCTACTTTGACCGTAGTCTTTCTTTCCTTCGGCTGACATGTGGGGCCATTTAATTTGCCTCGCAGCTTATTGGATAAAGCAAACATCCTTGTGTGGAGTGGTGAACGTGGCAGACTTGGTCCTATATGGACTTGGTCATCAATGCATTCATTCCCTTTTTTTTATTTTACTTGCTGATTAATCAGAGAAGGAGAGGGAGCCTTCCCAATGCGCTTGATTTTCCTTTGGAATTTTAATTATTACTTAACATATACATGCATTCCTATCTTTTTTTTAATTTTAAGTTGTGGGGCTCTCGAATAATTTCTCTATTTGTCTGCTTTCTTTTTTTTAATGATGTGTTCATGTAAATCACTGTGCTTCAATATATTTTATACGGGTCTATAAACCCTTTTTCAGGCGCGTATACTTATTTTACCAGACCGATATTATAATCAAATCGGGTAATTGCCATAATAGAATATATTTTATACGCCACGTATACTCTCATATTATTTATACTGTATCAAATTTTGCCTTTTAGGAATATACCGCGATGGCTAGATTTTAGGCTGATGCTGGTTAGTGTAGAGATAAAATATCAATTTAAGCTATGCAATGCTATTTACGTGGTGTTTGAAATGGCTTATTTTTCTAGCTTATAAGCCGTACGTAAAACGAGAAATATTATTAGCATGTGATTAATTAAGTATTAACTATTAAAAACTTGAAAAATAGATCTATTTGATTTTTTAGAGATACTTTCATATAGAAAATTTTTGTAAAAAATACACCGTTTAGCAGTTTGGAAAACGTGCTCACGGAAACCGAGAAAATAAGCTGGGCAAAGAAGCTGCCGCGAACACCGTGTTATTTTCATAGAGCACGCGTATATATCGGCTTGCCACATCGGCGCACTCGCGGCTCACATTTTTATTTTATACCGGTGAATACTTGGAGCACAATAATCTCAAGCCACCCAAATAAATCTTATTTTATTCCATGGCCATATATTTCTGGTCATTATTTTATTTATTATTTCGACTGTCATATTTGAATATATTTGGTACGGTCCCTTTCTATCACCTTGTTTATTTTATTCATAGATATATCACGTCAGCTAGCTACTAATATTTGTGTAGCCAGGGAAATACAGTTAAGATAAAACGTTAATCTATGATGCACACACTACTTATTTATTTATTTTATACAGCGTATACGTGACACACGTTTTATTCTATATGTTGGAATAGTTGGGGACATAGTTCTTTTACGCCACCCATTTATTACCCCTATTTTATACGGCTATATATTAGCTCATGATTTTATTTATTCTTTCAATGGTCTTTATTGTTTATTTCCAATATAGTTATCTCTTATTACTTTTTATATACAGTATAATTTGTATTAAAATATTAATTTATATTTATTAAACCATATTTAAATCACGGGCCAAAATTGGTGAAGTGTTGCACGATACGTTGCAGATCACTCCCGTTGCAACGAATTGTCGTGATCTGGCTCTTTTCCATGTTGGTGCTCAGATTGGTCGCTGCGCCAAAGTTAGTCATGATTTGGGCGAAAGCCGCTACATCCCTCTCGATTGGGCTGAGGAAGATGACCATATGTATCATCTGCATACAAGTTCTTAGGCTCGCTCCGTGCCCTCTTAGTTTGGTTAGGATCCCGGAATCCATGGCCACATGTAGGATCTTCTGCAGCGGGTCTATGGCCTGAATGAACCCTACCTCAAAGCCTCTCCCATGCTTGATTGGATTCTCTGGGATTCCATTTAGCAGCACTGTTGAAGACGAGGATGCTAGGATGCTTGTGATCCGGTCCCTCCATCTTGAGGGGAATCCTTTCCTTGCCACTACGATAAGGATGTAATCCCAACGCACCGAGTCAAAAGCCTGTGCTATGTCCAACTTGAGCAGAAGGGCCGAGGTGTTGGTTTGATGTAGCTGCCTCACTAGTTCCAGAACATACATGAAGTTGTCTTGTATACTCCTTTCTATGATGAAGGCGCCATGTGATGTGAGATGATCTCGTTCATTGACGGTTGTAGCCGATTCACTAAGACCTTGGAGATGATCTTCGAGATTTCATGTTATGTATTATGTCATTTGTATTTTGTGATCTTATCTGCCCGCTCTTTCTTTGGGATTATAACTATCATCGCCTTGTTGACAGTGTTGAAGTGGTTGGTTCTTAGGTTCGAGAATGATGGGACTGCAGCTGTGAGGTCCGCCTTGATTATGTGCCAGCATGCTCGATAGAACTTCCGGTGAACCCGTCTGGTGTAGGTACTTCTTGATCTATTCCATGTCCTGGATCTCGTTCATAGCTAGCTGCATCAGTGCCGCATCTCGCCTCTACAGCTCGTCATGCGCCAGCCCAAACAGCGCCACCAGCGCTGAAATTGCTTCGGGCAGCAGCAGGCCATCGAATTTGGCCCTGTAGTCATGAAGTGCCTGCTCGGTGAGGTCGGCTTCTTGCTGGAGAAACCCGAGCTTCCTGCTGATATTTATTTGCGTGCGCTTGATGCTTGACTTGGTTAGGACCTTGGCCTTGTTTGCCAGGTGCGACTTCTGGCCGTTGGTGTGGCCACGGCCAACGTGGGGAGAAGAGCAGGTTTGGCCGTTTTGAAGAGGTCCACTGCCGCAACAGGCTAGGACACAGCCGCAACGAGCTCCTCAATGGTCGTCTCAGCGCTTTCTACCAACACCACTGCTGGCTGCGCTAGGGGGTGCACGACAGTGAAAACAGAGCCTCCCGTGGTGGTGAGATGGGTAGCGAGGCAGGTGGCGACAGTAGGGCCATAGGCGGTGAGGCAACAAGTGATGGCAAGGCCGGCTGTGGCTGAGCAAACCCGGCTGGCATATCTGGAGTCGTCTTCGCTGTGGGGGGCGCCGGGGCCACCATGCTGGGCAGCACGGAGATCGGCCGGCACGTGTGGGCCAGCGACAACACGGTTGGATCGTCCGGTACCGGGCGACGTGTGGAGAGAAGACGACGGTGCGCTACAGGTGCCTCGCCTAGGCATCGCGGGAAGCTTTAGCCGATGGCGTCAGGGCTGGCTCATTGTGGATGTAGGCGTCGCCAGCGAGTTGAAGGTAGCAGAGCGCCTTTTCAACCTCCCAGTTGACGCAGATTAGCGCCAACACACCGAGTTGCGTTAGAACGCGCGGTCATCGAAATCACCTCACGGGAAGCCCCTGCGCAAACCAGCCAGACCGATTTGGGAAATAGGTCAGGCCGGTTTCCGAAAGCTGGCCGTGAAAACCTAGAACCACCACCCTGGGAGGGACCCCGTTAGGGATGATGCGCCTAGGGTTGTTCTGAGATCGGTAGGCCACTCAGAAAGTCCCAAATCACCGTGGAGATGAAGAAGGAGAAGCAAAGGGGTTGAAAAACCTAGAGTTTGGAGAAAATAAAAAGTAAAGGTATTTTGATTGATCGATTGGATAGATACTCAATCGGCCGTGGCCCTTTATATTTATAGGGTGGGGAGGTCTTGCCTCTGCAAGGAATTCCAATTACAAGTCGTGATCTACATGGATTCCTTGATCCTGCTCGGACTGGGTCCAAATCGGTCAGGCCGGTTTGGGAAACCGGTCAGACCAGTTTGTATTGCCAAATCGGCTACAGGGCTAAACCGGCCAGGCTGGTTTGGGAAACCTGTCAGACCGATTTTCCCAGCCAGATTGGCCTTGTGCCAATTTTGGCCACCAACATATGCTCCCCTGTTTTCAGGTAAAGCTTGTGTTCCAGAAAACATGTTAAAACAAAAATAAATCTAAGGGCGATGCTCGTTACATAATGTATTGGCCTTTTTGTTCTAAGGGCGGTATTTTTTAGATACCGGCCATATTACATCAAGCATCTTGCCATACACTTGGATAATACCTTTTCAAGTATCTACCATTAAGAGCTCTAGGCAGCCGCGGACCTTGCAAAGTTTCCACCATATAAGAATTCCCGAAGATAAAGACTTTTCTTTTACTTTCTTGTTATAAGTTCTAGCAACTCGGGCTTTATCTTTCTCAATCTCCTCCAAAGCTTTCAAAATGCTTTGTTAGTGATATGCCCTAGAGCCAACATGGAGATATTATATATATCACATATTATATTTATAATGTATTGATTATTTCCTTGAAATAGACATTATCATTGTTGATCAATGAGTGCGTGACTTATTCATGAGACTCTTAATGTCAAATATTGCTATTTCTAAATGATCCCTGATCATATATCATATGAGTAACAAATATGATTCTAACATCAGCATATTTATTGATTGATGATCATGTCTCATGGATCATGGTATAGAGATACTAAATCGATAATATGGACATATGTTAGTGAACATATGTTGGATAGACCCGCCATGAGATACTGCAGAGATTTTATATGTCATCAGTTAATCTCAAGTAGTGTTTATGTAGAGTCTTTAGACTTGAGATCATCATGGTTCCCAACATACGTAGTAGTTTATTTTGGGACTACTAAACACTACTCCGTAACTAGGTAGTCATTAAAATAGTCTTCGGGTTTGCTATGAAACATGTAGTGGGATGTGAATGATCAAGATAGAATTTGCCCCACCTTACGGGAGAGATATCTCTGGGCCCCTTGATGTAATAGATTATGGAAGTGCATGGCCATGCTAGGGTGATTAAGGTGTCAATCACAAGTTTATAATCCATCACAGGATCAAGAGAGTGATTGAGCTATTAAGAGGATGACACAAGTCTCGCCTTGAGCTCAATCGATATCGTGAGGCAAAGAGATTTGTACATGAGGACATTACAGATTCAGCCGATATGATCTTTACGTATATTTTGGGGTTAATATGCCTTGCTAGAGGCCGCTATTAATAGGGTGACCAGAAATGCGTTTCCGGGTCGCGACAAAATATACGTAAACCTACAGGGTCGCACACTTAACGGGCTGGAACACTTATTCGAATGTGATTCGAATATGGGCTTGATTTGGATAGAGATCCGAGTGGACTCTTACTGGGCCTCGGTCCACAAGGTCCGAGTGAGGAGGTCTATATATAGGGAGGCGAGGGGCTGAGGGTACGTACGTTTTCTGTAGACCTCGGGCTAAACCCTAGCCGCCACCTTCCAAGCCAAACCCTAGCCGCTCACGAGTGCTAGTACACTCGCAATCGGCGCTCCAGCCCCGGGCGTGTGGATACCGGTAGAGGCACTGCTCGTTGCGGCGTTGATCGGCTGGAGATCGACTACTTCCACTACTACCTCGACGCGCGCGTGATTGGACCGGCTTCTCCAACCCTTCTTCCGCTGCACTGCGCGTCTAGTGGTAACGATCCATGATCCCTTTCTCACATGATGTCCTGGTGTGCGCGGTAGAAAATTTTGTTTTCTGCTATCGTAGCCTACGCGTACTCCTACATGCTTGTCGGTTACCTCATCAACATTATCCATCATCAAGTTATGATAATCAACAGCATTAAGATCATTTTGCTTAGCCAATCTATATGCGCCAGATTCACCTCAACAGGCAAAACGGCCTCTTGACCATACACAAGCTCAAAAGGAGTAACTTTAGTAGCACCATGTCTAGATATACGATGAGCTCACAAAGCTTCAGATAAAACCTCATGCCACCTTCTAGGATTATCTTCTATTTTCTTTTTAATGAGCTTAATCAAAATCTTGTTACTAGATTCAGCTTGACCATTAGCTTGGGCATAATATGGAGATAAATTGAGCAATTTAATCTTATAAGATTCAGCAAACTCACGCACCTCTTTAGATATAAATGAAGTACCTTGGTCCATAGTCAAAGTTTGTGGAATGCCAAATCTATGAATAATATGCTCAGTAATGAACTCAATTACCTCCCGATGAGTCATATTCTTGAGGGGAACTGCTTCGGTCCACTTAGTGAAGTAATCTGTAGCCACCAACACAAAACAATGCCCTTTTGATGACGAAGGACGAATCTGCCCAATGAAATCCAAACCCCATCCTCGGAAAGGCCAAGGCTTGATAATAGGATGCATCAACGCTGCGGGAACTATCTGAATATCTCCAAACTTCTGACACTCTTCACATCCTTTATAATACCGGAAGCAATCGGCTATCATGTTAGGCCAATAAAAACAAGCTCGCCTGAGGAGCCACTTCATCTTAGGAGCCGATTGATGTGTACCGCAAATTCCCTCATGAACTTCTCCCATAGCCACTCTAGCTTGATCAGAACCTAAGCACTTAGAAACCTGCTGTACCACCAGTAGAGAATCACCATATGCTTCTACATGCTTTACTCCCATGTCATGCAAAATCTCCAACCCAACCAAGAGAGATTCATATTCGGCTTGATTATTAGTACACTCATGTTTCAATTGGTTAAGAGCTCATCTCAGCATCCAATAGTCGTCGACTCACATAAGTAACAACATGTTCCTTGCCTTCGGTTTCTTGAGTCAAAACAGCACCAATAACCTTTTCTTCAGCTGCCACATATAATTTAAAAGGAACACCACTCCTAGGAGCTTTGAGCACGGGCGGCGAAGATAAATAGCATTTAATCTTTTCAAAAGCTACTTGCTGTTCTGCCCCCCAAGTAAATTCGGTTTCATCTTTCAACCGAAGAATAGGAGTAAAAGCATTCACCTTCCCGGACAAGTTACAAATAAATCTCCTTAAGTAATTTACCTTGCCCAAGAATTTCTGTAACTCATTACATGTAGGAGCTCGTATCCTTCTAATGGATTCAATTTTCTTAGGATCTATCTCTATGCCATTTTCATGAATAATGAAACCTAAGAACTTTCCAGCCGATACACCAAATACACATTTGAGTGGATTCATTTTTAAACTATATCAACGTATCTTTTCAAAAGCAAGCTTCAAATCAGCTAAATGTGGTTTTAAACCAGCCGATTTAACAACAATATCATCGATATAAATTTCCACGATCACACCAAGTAAGTCATGAAAAATCAAATTCATAGCTCTTTGATAAGTAGCACCCGTATTTTTCAAATCAAAAGTCATGACTACCCACTCAAATAAACCAATAGAACCTGGACATATAAAGGCCGTTTTCGATATATCCTTTTCAGCCATAAAAATTTGATTATAACCAGTATTACCATCAAGAAAACTAATGACATTATATCCAAATGCATCATTAATAAGTATATCGGCTATAGGCATAGGATATTCATCTTTAGGAGTAGCTTTATTAAGATCTCTAAAATCAATACAAACTCTGAGCCTACTCGAACCTTTCTTTCCAACAGGTACAATATTAGAAACCCATTCAACATATCGACAAGTCCTAATAAATCCCGGCTCCAACAACCGATTAATTTCTTCTTTAATTCGGTCATACATAATAGGATTAAAACGTCTAGGAGGCTGTTTATAAGGCCTAAAACTAGGTTTAATTGGTAGCCGATGCTCAACTAACTCGCAGCTTAAACCAAGCATCTCATGACATTCCCATGCAAAACAATCGACATATTCTTTTCAACAGCTCGATTAATTTAGCTTTATAAATCAGCTTTCAAACTTTTGTTTACAAACGTCGGCTTTGGTATAGTACATCACCATATCAACCTCCCTCTAAAGGATCAGCCGACGTAAAACCTTGTCCTAATTTACTCACATCATCAAAGTCTTCAATGGCCTCGCACATATTGTTCTTATTCGCCCGATAGTGCTCAAGTCTCTGCTGCAACCACTCTAGATTTAAATCCATCTAAATCACATGAGGTGGTTTAGCCGATTCTCAACCGGCTTTATGACAACAGGAACAAAGCCATCTCTAGTACAACTGATAAGCTCAAAATCTGAAAGATCTAACTATCAGCCATAGCAACACAAGCCGACGTATCACCATGCACAACCTCTACTTCATCGTCTATCCATTGAATTAAACATTGATGCAAGGTAGAAGGAACACATTGATTTGCATGTATCCAATCACGTCCCAGAATTAAATTGAAGTTACCTTGCATCTCGGCGATGAAGAAAGCAGTAGCCAATGTCTTGCTCCCAATAGTGAGCTCCATAGAGATGACGCGTTTTGCACCCATGGGCTCGCCTCCTCCCACACCACTGACAGTCATGTTGGTCTTGATCAGCTCCTTATCTGAACCTCCCAACTTCTTGAACAAAGAATACGGCATCAAGTTGACAATCGCCCCTCCATCAACAAGCATCCGAGAAATCGGCTTCCCATTGATATGACCCTTCATATACAAAGCTTTTAGATGATTATTAATAGCTTTTGGCTTCTGGAAAAAAGCTTCCTTAGGTCCAAAATCAATATGAGCAAGATCTCCCTCTAGAATAATATGATAGTCCGAATTGAGATGCACCACACATATATCCACATTCATGCGCTCAAGAGATGAACCATAATCAACAAGTTGTTCATCGTCCTTTTCCTGGGATTCCGATGACAACTTATCATCACAAACCATTGAAGTAGAAATACCAAAACTGGGTGCTGCTTCTGTTGAAACCGGTCTGACCGGTTCTAAAACCGGTCTGACTGCCTTGGGAGAAACCAGTCTGACCGGTTTTGAATCCGGTCTAACCGGTTCTACTGCTGGGTGAGCATCAACCTTAATCTTCCACTCCTTCTTCTACGGGATCATGGGCCTATATTTGTTGAAGTACTCATCTCTCTGCTTCTCAAGCTCCTATTCCCTTTTCTCCTAAAAGCGAAGCCTCTGTAACTTCCTCTTTTGAGTGCAAGTCAAGCCCGGAGGACACCACCTTGGCAAGAAATACTTAGAAGTAGAGCCACTGGTGTTGGCTTTATGATCATTGGTTGCAGGAGCCTTTTAGATAGATGTCTCAACTGAATCGCCAATGACAATCGGTCTTTTGCCATCATCCTTGTTAAGGACTAACATGCTTCCAATCTGCATAATATCATCGGCCGTAGTCCTCTCTGGATCAACATTAACCTTCTGCACCTCTTCTTCTTTCTTCTTGGGCTGATACACTTGCTTTGGAGGAGATGATCTACGTCTCTGCCCCAACCGGTCAGACCGGTTTGGCAAAACCGGTCTGACTGGTTTCACCTGCTGATCCCAACCTGATCGGCAAGGTGCCAAACGGTTATGTGTAGGGTGTGAAATCCTGTCAAGAGCTGATTTCCTTGGTTTCTTCCATCCTGGATGAAAAGATTGATATGGCACAGGACAGCAAGGCATCCACATCATCCCATTATATTCCAACGCTGGATATTGCGAGTTTGATGTTGAAGAAGCCCATAGCATGGTAGGATACTGATTTTGGGGAGGATGCAAAGTCACAACCTCACTCTTCTGTCTTATAGCTGCCCTTGGAGGTGAATTGGGTCTCTCTTGAGCATTGGTGACCTTATTCTCTTTTCTACCGGCCGATCAAATGTAACGGCTTTGATTGACATACTTGGAAAAGTTGATCAAAAGTAGGTTTCCACTTCATAACAACCGCCCTAATCTTTTTGCCGAATTCAATTTCTATGTGCAATCTCTGGACGCTTCGGTTTCAAGCATTCGGGGACAGCCCTGGTTAAGAACTGCCTGACTGGGTTCGCAAACTGGTCCGGCCGGTTTGTCCTGCAATAGCAGGCTCAAACGGTCTCTGTTTTGATTTGGCGAAGACGGTCCTTGCCCCGTGTCCAGAAGCTTTCACAGTGATTTTAAAGGATTCTCTGCCATCATGAGCTTTTTCATACACCACTTCCCTCATCAACTTTTTGTCTTTTAAGCTCTCGGTCTTGGCTTCACCAATGACCACATTCTTCCCTTTGGTTGCTTCGGCTTGATGCGACCGAACCAGTACCTTGGGCTGCTGCAAATCTATGGTGTTGACAAGGAAACGTGTTGTTGGCGAAATGGGACTGGGGGTCCCCCAGTCCTCGGGGACGCGAGGGTCTTCGGCCGCGACAAATACTTCGGAGTGTACATTCTGCGCAAGAGAAGGCCGGCTACGGCCGCTCTCCCGCCAAGTACCCGGGGGCCCGAGCACTGGCCGGGCCCGGGTGCGCTTCCCCCGGTCCCGGGCGCCGGTCGCCCCGGACTTGGGTGCCGGTTGCCGACTGCTCCCGGGTGCTGACTGCTCCAGGGAGCCGATGCCCGGCCCCGAGGCAACTACGACTGCCCGGGTGCCGATCCTCCGGTCCCAGGTGCCGATCTCCCCGGTTCCGAGACCCACACGCAGTCCCGAGGCGCGTTCTCCAGAAGCGGAACAGCTCTCCAACCACCCGCATTAGTGATGAGGCGACGAGGCATGACGCGCCTGTCACCCGCTCCTGTGCAGTCAGAAGCCTTTTGACTTCGGTGGCGAGGGCGTGCCCCGAAGTCCAAGCAGTCAGAGACTCTTGACTTCGACAGCGTGCTCCATCACATCCCGTCACATCCTCACGACTCCACCGCCCGCTGCATACCAACTTCGGCATGGCTCAGCAGGCGGACGTGTCCAGGACATGGGAGCAGCAGGAGGCAGCAGGCGGACGTGCACGACAAGACAGCGAGAAGACAAACCATACCTAGCCCTCTCATGTATCTCGGCGCTGTGGACTCCTTGACCTATAAAAGGAGGGTCCATGCCACCGGCTCGGGGGGCGATGGAGCGAGGCAACGAACACAACTCAGATAGCTTCCAGAGAGAGCTTCCCAGGGCTCGAGCTGCCTGGGAAGAACACACTGTAGTAACAACTCAAAACCATCCCGTTCACCACAGATAGTAAACACACAGGAGTAGGGTATTACGCCTCCGAGCGGCCCGAACCTGTCTAAATCCTCCTGTCTTTCCTATGCGCCGATCCATCGATAATCCATCCATCGTTCCACTGATCCACCGGACGCCGCATTCGCCTGAGAACTACTCCCCTGGCCGAATCTCAAAGGGGGGTCTCCGGACTTCCCGCAGTTGAGGTTTCATCCTCCGACAGCTGGCGCGCCAGGTAGGGGGAGTTTCCTTTTCAGGTGGTACGCCGGCGTCTCCAACACCGGCGCGCTTCATGGCAGGAGGCCATGATCTGCGAGATTACAGCGAGGAGTCCAGCGGCTACACCCCGCTGGGCAATGTTAGCCCGGTGGCGAGGCCGCCACGGTGCACCTCTCCGTCTCCCGAGGCCCCCGGCAGGGGCCCTGGAGAGGATGGCAAGCTCTCACGTTCCGCGTCACGGCGGAACAAGAGGAAGCTACAGAAGGCCAAGGCGGCAGCCGAGAGCTTCGCCTTGGCGGCTACGGGCAACCCCCGGAGCTATGTTGCCCGCGGAGGTGATGATGGCGGCAAGCAGCAAACGGCTGCACGTGCGCCGCCGCCGCCGGCAACGGCCCGGAAGTGGTGCCCCCTCCACCAGACAGACTGGCACGACATCACGGAGTGGCGCGCCGTCCAGCACTCAGCCGAGCGTGTCAAGCCGGCCTTAGTTCGGGGGTGGTGCGCCTACCACGACACGGACCGGCACGACATCACGGAGTGCCGCGCCGTCCAGGGCATGGCCAAGCGTGTCAAGCCGGCCATAGCCCGGGGGTGGTGCGCCTTCCACGACACGGACCGGCACGACATCATGGAGTGCCGCGCCGTCCAGGGCTTGGCCGAGCGTCTCGAGCCGGCCATAGCCCAGAAGTGGCGCACTGTCCATGAGACGGACTTGCACGACCTCTCGGAATGCCGCGCCGTCCAAAAGCTGGCCGAGCGCGACAGGAAGTTCCGGCAGGAGCAGTAGCGGGCCAATCCCGATCGAGGTGGTTTGGACGATCCGAACCCTCGGCGGACGGTCCGATCGTCGGGACTCGGACGGTCCGATCCTTAGGCGGACAGTCCGAACCCCGTTCCCGACCAGGAACAACAATAAAGGGCGCGACCACTCGGACAACACCGCCCCGGCGAGAGCAGGTCTGGGGAAGTCGCGCCGACTCATACCATATCTCGGTCCGGGCCCAGGGGCCCGGGCACATATCCAGAACATCCGAGCCGAGGCCAAGGTTCCCGGGACCATGTCCCGGGGTCCACGGCCCGTGCCCGACTCTGGGAAGCCCGAACCCAGGCCGCCTCACCAAGGCGAGTGCGAGTCTTGGACGTGGCACCCGGAACAACCAAGCCCGGGCCTCCGGATCCCGGCATATATCGAACCGCATTCTTGTCGGACCTCCCGGGTCCCGGGGCCCCTTGCCCGATAAGGGCGTGGCCCGGGATCCGCTTGTTGGGCCCGGCACCGTGGAGCCCGAACCGGGGCAGCCTCGCCAAGGCGAGTGCAGGCCTAGGAACGTGGCGCCCGGGATAACTTTAATATTCTCACAACCATATGGGGCGCGGTAACCCGGACAGCACCGCCCTGGCGAGAGCAGGTTCGGGGAGCCCGTCCCGATCCATTCCACATTCTAGCTCGGCCCCCCGGGTCCCGGGGCCCCTCACCCGATAAGGGTGTGGCCGGGGATCCGCTTGTTGGGCCCGGCACCGTGGAGCCCGAACCAGGGCAGCCTCGCCAAGGCGAGTGCGGGCCTAGGAACGTGGCGCCCGAGACAACATCAACATTTTCATAACCAGATGGGGACCGTTAACCCGGACAGCTTCGCCCTGGCGAGAGCGTGTCCGGGAAGGTCATCCCGACACTTTCCATATCCAAGCCCGGGCCTCCAGATCTCGGCTTATATCAAACTATATTCCAACCGGGGCCCCTAGGACCCCGGGCCTACATGTACCCCCGGCCGCGAAGTGCTCGCTCCCTTTCAGGGGAATGGTGCCCGGGCCTATGTATATCACCGGCCGCGAAGTGATCGCCCCTTCTCGGGGGAGTTGAGCCCGGGCTACTGGCCCCCGTCGGGCCGGGATCAGGAAGCACGTAACAAATGCAGGTGAACTTCGTCAGCGAGGTACTCTGCAATATTACACCGTGTCGAATCGTCACCAACAACGGCGCGCAGTTTCACGAGCAAGCTCTTCCGCGAGTACCGCTCCGACATCGGCATCAAGCTCTCCTCCGCTTCCCCCGACCACCCTGCGAGCAATGGGCAGGCTGGGCAGGCGAACACGGAGATCTTGCGGAGCCTCAAGACAAGGTCTTACAATGACCTCAAAAAGCATGGCGCCAAGTGGATCGACGAAGCTCCCGGCGGTCCTGGGGGCGAACCGTGCCACACCAAAGCCGGGCGACCGGGGGGACCTCTTCCCTTCCCGGTGTACGGGGCCGAAGCCGTTCTGTCGTCAGATCTCACCTTCGGCTCTCCCCGGGTACAACGCTACATCGGCAACATCAACCACAACAACATGCAGCTCGGCGACCTCGACTTCCTCGAGGAACGAAGACGGCGCGCCCTGCTCCGCGTCGCTCGATTACTAGCAAGGCCTCAAGCGCTATCTTTGGCATAAGGCTCGGGCCCGATCACTTCAGGTTGGGGGTTAGAATCTCCGCCGTGTCCTCGCACGGGTCGGAATGAAATAAACCTTCCCCCTGTGGGAAAGCCCCTTCCTGATGATCGATGATTCCCGACCGGGCTTGGTAAGCCTGGGAGCATCTTCACAAATTCTTCCATAAATACATCCTGTAAGTGGCCGTGCACCCGGGTCAGCGCCGGATTTTTCCGAAATCTCAGCGCTGACCGGGGCCCCCTTGTGTTTACGCTTTCATATAAATTAGCATTTTTTAATATCGATCCCGGTGCCGTCCCTTTCGTCTTTTTCCGTGTGTTGCGTTCATGGCAGTCTCATCCCCTGGGGGCATACTCGGGCTGCGCCCGTGCGACGGTTGGGGTTCGCGCATTATCATCAGTTCCCTACCAACGAGTAATCGTATCCCGACATGCTAGGTCCAGGGCGTTGTCGAGCTCGCGGGGACCTAATGGCGCCCTCCAGGTGGCACCCAGGGTCCCTGCGGCTCCAATGTCTTGCCTGGCTAGCTTCGGGATCGGTTCTTTCCGGAGGTAGGGGGCGAAATGCTTATGCGTAATCTTTCCCTCCGCACGGTCGCGACCGCGAGGACGCCTTCGGGAGGTGATCAACGCCACCGTTCGTAGCACGGAACGGACAAGGGAACGAGCCAAATACCCTCACAATTCATCGTGTGCAGATTACACCAATTCCCGGCAGGTTTTAGGCAGGCTTTCCGAACCTCGACGCGGGCTGCGGAGCCCGGGCTGGCGGCTCCTCCCCGGCAACCGCCGAGGCACCGGATGCTCCGTTGCCTGACGACCCCGTCTCCGGTCAAGCTTGTTCCTGCGGCCTCGTGGCGCTCCCAGGGCCACAGGCGCCCGGGGGCACGGAGGGCCCCCGGACCCGGAAGACAGGGGGGGTCGAAACTACGGACTCAACCGTCCCGCCAGACTCGTCCCCGGGCCCCTCGCAGCCGTCGAGGACCGAGCACCCGGGGCAGGCGGCTGCTCAAGGCCCCGGGAAGGGGACCTGGGCGCGATGGCGGTTCACGGCGAGTCGGTCCGATACTCGACGTTCCCGGGGGCGAGCAACGCTCCCGGCCCCGGGACTGTGCTCGCGGTGCCACGACGCCCTTCGCAATGTCCAGATACGTTACCTTATCCACCTTTACATATTGCTCAATTTCCATTCTTCCCCCGTTGTATGTACAGCCTAGGTTCCCGGGCCGGCTGCGGTGCCCGGCCTGCCCAGCTCCTACCCGGCCCCGGCGAGGCGCCGGGTACTTCGCTGCTTGGCGACCCCATGCCCGGTCAGAGTCAGACCCCGAGGGGCTCCCGGCGAGTCAAAAGACTGTCCTCGCGGCCTCACTGCACCCCCTCGACCAGCGACGCCCAGGGGCACGGAGGGCCCCCGGATCGGCAAGATGGAAGGGGCCGAAGCTACGGACTTCGTCGCTCCGCAAGGCTCGCGTCCGGTTGCTTGCGCCCCGGGGACCGAGTCCCCGGGGCGGGAGACCATCGCGATCACTGCCCCCTGGGGACCGAGCTCCCGGGGCAGGCGGCTATGCCAGGGCCTGGCTAGGGGCCTCAGGCCCGGCGGCTGTTCGCAGTTGCTGGCTCTCGCTGTCAAGTCGCGCTCGGTATTCGGCGCTCCCGGACACGGGGCCTCGAATACAAGCGAACTCCGAACAACACAATAAGCAAAGGTACGAAACGTAAACATTGATCATATACATTTACAAATGTTTCTCTTTGTGCAAGATAGGCAAAATCAAACCACAAGCACGAGCGAGGCCCAGAGATGTCGCCGCACGGGGGGAGGTCACCGGTGTGCTTCATACCGGACCCCGGGCGGCGTCGGAAGGGGAGCGCTCGGGGGCAAGGAGGGCCCCCGGGCCCCGAAGGCGGCTGCGGATGGAGCTAGAAGGAAACCGGCGTCTTCCCCGGACTCTTCGTTAGCCATCGGCTCCACCAGATGCTCGCGCCCGGAGACGCCATCGCACGGGGAGAGGTCGCTGGCCTTCTTCGGACCGGACCCCGGGCGGCGTCAGAAGGGGACCGGCGTCTTCCTAGGACTCTTCGTCAGGCATCGGCTCCACAAGGTGCTCGCCGCGGTCGAGGAACCCTGCCCCCGGGGCAGCGGTCTCGGCCACGGCCTCCCGCGCCTCCTCGCGAACCACCGCGACTTCCTCGGGCACGGTGAACTCACACCCCCAAGACGCGAGCCCGGCCTCTTTGGCCCGGACGCTTTCCTCTCGGGAGAGTGTTTCCTTCTCCCGCGCCTCCATCTCGGACCAGGCGCGGGAGGCCTCGTCGGCGGCAGAATTCAGAGGCGGCCTCCGATCGGACGACGCACCTCTCTGCTGCCGCGGTCTCCGGCCAGCGGGTCGCCACGAAGAACTCGGTGGCGACAGTACGGGCGGCGAGTTGCTACATCGCCATCGCGATCGCTGCCGCCAGCCTTCCTCAACACTTCATTCCATGTTTTCAGCCCGGGTCCCGGGCACATATCCCGTCTAAATCAACAAGTAGTCAAGCTACACCAGTCCATGGTGAACCAGGTGCACCCCGCGTCCCCTCTTTTCTTCAAGACGTGGCCCTGTACCTGCCCGGGGCTGATCCCGGCCGAGCAACAGGGCTAGGGGCTACTGTCGACGAAATGGGACTGGGGGTCCCCCAGTCCCCGGGGATGCGAGGGTCTTCGGCCGCGACAAATACTTCGGAGTGTACATTCTGCGCAAGAGAAGGCCGGCTACGGCCGCTCTCCCGCCAAGTACCCGGGGGCTCGAGCACTGGCCGGGCCCGGGTGCGCTTCCCCCGGTCCCGGGCGCCGGTCGCCCCGGACTTGGGTGCCGGTTGCCGACTGCTCCCGGGTGCTGACTGCTCCCGGGAGCCGATGCCCGGCCCCGAGGCCGACTGTCGACTGCCCGGGTGCCGATCCTCCCGGTCCCGGGTGCCGATCTCCCCGGTTCCGGGACCCACACGCAGTCCCGAGGCGCGTTCTCCAGAAGCGGACCAGCTCTCCAACCACCCGCATTAGTGATGAGGCGACGGGGCGTGACGCGCCTGTCACCCGCTCCTGTGCAGTCAGAAGCCTTTTGACTTCGGTGGCGAGGGCGTGCGCCGAAGTCCAAGCAGCCAGAGACTCTTGACTTCGGCAGCGTGCTCCATCACATCCCGTCACATCCTCACGACTCCACCGCCCGCTGCATACCAACTCCGGTATGGCTCAGCAGGCGGACGTGTCCAGGACGTGGGAGCAGCAGGCGGACGTGCACGACAAGACAGCGAGAAGACAAACCATACCTAGCCCTCTCATGTATCTCGGCGCTGTGGACTCCCTTGACCTATAGAAGGAGGGTCCATGCCACCGGCTCGGGGGGTGATGGAGCGAGGCAACGAACACAACTCAGATAGCTTCCAGAGAGAGCTTCCCAGGGCCCGAGCTGCCTGGGAAGAACACACTGTAGTAACAACTCAAAACCATCCCGTTCACCACAGATAGTAAACACACAGGAGTAGGGTATTACGCCTCCGAGCGGCCCGAACCTGTCTAAATCCTCCTGTCTTTCCTGTGCGCCGATCCATCGATAATCCATCCATCGTTCCGCTGATCCACCGGACGCCGCATTCACCTGAGAACTACTCCCCTGGCCGAATCTCAAAGGGGGGTCTCCGGACTTCCCACAGTCGAGGTTTCATCCTCCGACAGGTGTCTTGTCCACTTGCATCTCATGAAGAGTCAATTGTCCTTCATTAATAGCCGATTGAATCTGTCGACGGAAAACATTGCAATCGTTAGTACGTAGCATGTGAAAAAGAATTATGAAACTTACAATACGCACGCTTCTTCAATTCCTCAGGTAAAGGCATAGCATGAGATATCTTGATGTTTCCATTTTTAAACAATTCATCAAATATACGATCACATTTAGAAACATCAAAAGTAAATCACATTTCTTCTTGCCGACTCTTATGAGCCGGCTTAAGTGATGAACAAGAATATGTTTTAGCTTTTGAAGGCCATACAAATTCAGCATCGTAAACATCTTTGTCCTCATGGTCTGAACTATCAAATTTATACTCAACAACATGAACATTAGATCGATGAGACTTAAAGCTTTCCTTTGCTTTCTTAATTTGGTTTTTGCCTGATTAAAGCTCTTATTTGCACTTGAGCAACCGAAAGAAAATCACCACCTTCTATTCTATCCCTAATAGAAGATCTCAATCCCTTAAAACAAATATCAACAGGATCCATATCAAAAATTGATAAATTAAAGCAACGGTTCTTGGTTTCTTTAAACTGTCTTATAGAATCAGAAACAGATTCTTCTCTACCTTGCTTAACCGATGTCAAATCTGTCAATTTTAATTCGGGACTCCCACTATAGAAATGATCATGAAATTTTTGGTCTAATTGATTCCAAGAACAAATAGAATTAGGACCAAAGATGAAAACCAAGCAAAAGCAGTTCCAGTCAAAGATAAAGAAAATAAACGGACTTTCAACACATCAATGGAACTTACTTCACCTAGTTGAGCAATGTATTAACTAACATGTTCCCAAGTAGTTCTATTATCTTCACCATTAAATTTAGCAAAATCAGGAACACGCCAACTAGTAGGGTAAGGAATAAAATCAAACTCAGTAGCATATGGTTTTTGATACAACTTAGAGTTACCAATATCCACACCAAGCTTGTTTTTCATTACACGAGCCAAATCCTCCCTAAATTTAAAAAATTCATTGTTCCAACTAGAGTTATTTGGCTGTTGTGGCATTGTAGCAGCAGTATTTACTCTCTGATTTACATGAGGTGCATGATTACCATGAGCACGCCTTAAATAGCTATCATATACATCATTCGGTATCCCCCCATAAGATGCATTTGCATTAGGAATAGGAGGTGAAGTGTACGCGAATGTGGTATAATGTGGCACAAAATTAGCAATTTCATTAGTACGACCATAAGCGGCCGAACTAGGCATGGTAGCAAGTGGTTTAGGCTGCTCAGGCACCACCACCAGAGAACCGGCCTGACCGGTTTGATGAACCGATCTGGCCGGTTCTGCCGTGTTCGGCAATTGTGGCTGACCTGGTGATGTTTGAGTCTGAAAAAAGTTCAACGGCATACTATACTGTGGATTTTCAGGAATTG
Organism: Oryza meyeriana var. granulata; assembly: GCA_003991445.1. Lineage (NCBI taxonomy): Eukaryota > Viridiplantae > Streptophyta > Magnoliopsida > Poales > Poaceae > Oryza > Oryza meyeriana. Next base: position 47,138 of record RYFJ01001393.1, read on the forward strand.
CACCTGGTGTAGCCGATGTACTAGGTTGTATGACCTCATGCTGTTTAACATGGGAAGTTTCAGTATCAACAAGATTAACATTAGGTTCAATAGATTTTCCTTTTTCTAATCTTTCTATTCGTTCAATCAATGTCGCAACAAGTTCATCTGTACCTTTAGTAACAGTATTAGATTTGACATTAGGTACAAATGTGTTGGGGGGTGAATTGCTTACATTGCTTATTACCTCAACCTTGTTGTCGCTCATCTTGAACTCTTGTGACTGTGCCCTGGCGGTCTTTCCTGAATCCCATCAAGAATTGAGATCTAAAATAAGTTCCGCCGCCAAATAATTCTGACGCTCCTCTTCACTGATCTCTTCGATAGAAGCTGTGATGATGTTGTTCTTGTCGAGTTCCGTGTTAGATCGCATATGGCTAGGGTTTGATAGAACAGTTTTAGCAACCAGATCTTTCTTCCCCAGTGGAGTCGCCAAAAATGTGTTGATGCAGTTTAGGGCCAACACACCGAGTTGCGCTAGAACGCGTGGTCGTCGAAATCACCTCACGGGAAGCCCCTGCGCAAACCAGCCGGCCGGTTTGGGAAACAGGTTAGGCCGGTTTCTGGAAGCTGGCCGTGAAAACCTAGAACCATCACCCCGAGAGGGACCCCATTAGGGATGATGCGCCTAGGGTTGTTCTGAGATCGGCAGGCCACTCAGAACATCCTAAATCGCCATGGAGACGAAGAAGGAGAAGCAAAGGGGGTTGGAAAAGCTAGGGTTTGGAGAAAATAAAAAGTAAAGGTATTTTGATTGATTGATTGGATAGATACTCAATCGGCCGTGGCCCTTTATATTTATAGGGTGGGGAGGTCTTGCCCCTACAAGGAATTCCAATTATAAGTCGTGATCTACATGGATTCCTTGATCCTACTCGGACTGGGTCCAAACCGGTCAGGCCGGTTTGGGAAACCGGTCAGACCGGTTTGTATTGCCAGATCGGCTACAGAGCTAAACTGGCTAGGCCAGTTTGGAAAATCGGTCAGATCGGTTTTCCCAGCCAGATTGGCCTTGTGCCAATTTTGGCCACCAACACTCCCGTTGTGCTAAAGACGGCGAGAGGTCATGCTTCATGCCTGAGAAGGCAAACTGGACCGGCACCGTGGACTCGGTCGCTGTCTCGATGTGACCAGCACCGAACCAGGCTTCAGTCCCAGGCATGCGTAGATCAAACTTGTCGAGGAGGGAATGGTTGTGTTGATGTTGTGTTCCGTCAAGCCCCCATCGCTATCCACAGCGCCGGCGTGACCAACGTCAGCGGCCATGAGGTTTGTCACCGTTCTCTGCAGGGCTACCATCTTAAAGTGGAAAAGAAGTTTCAGCTTGCTAACCTCTTTGGCATGTTGATCAGCGTCGATGAGTGGTGCCAACTGTGCTGTGGGGCATCGCCCACTTCTTGGGAGCCACAAGGGTGCCAGTGACTCCCATGGCGGCTGTTCTCACCCACTTCGCATCGTCGCGGCGAACACGTTTGCTGGTGGGATGTCTCCTTAATAGTGTCCCTGTCCCTATCATGGTTGTGGCGGCCATCTCTATTGTTATCTAGGTCATGCCGCAACCAGCCATGGCCCTACAGGGCTTCCGGGTGGTCGTCGTTGTACCGGTGACTCGACTTGTTGCGATGATCATCTAAACAGCGATCGTCGACCTGTCTCAAAAACCTAAATAATGGATAAAGCCAAAAACGTAAATAGAGGATAACAACAAGTGGATAAAACCAAAAACCTAAATAAAGGATAACAACAAGCATCTTGATTACATTGCATGACTCGTGATGCATGGCACCAATATACTACACAACAAAATGATGCCAGCCAAATTGATAGTCATATGATGCATGGGCATAACACAGCTCATGTGCAACAATATGACTAGAATAGTGTTACAGGTCAAGCCTCGTAAAAGAGAGTTGATTGTTCAAAGTACTATGCACCGCTTCCGAAGAAGAGACCAGATAACTTCGTCTGTATGCGAAAACATACTTATCCAATTCTAATAAAAGAAGGCAAGGGCGGGCTCCTCGCTTGGCTATAAAAGGAGACTCCTACAGATTGAAAAGAGACAGCAGAGCACAGGCATTCTAAATAGGCGTACCCTAGCGAGAGTGCTTCGACTCCCTCGCAGTAGTCCACTATAAAAATCTTGTAACATAGTAGTAAATAGTCTGAGTGTCTGTACAAGCTTTCTATAAGGTAACTTCCTATTTATATAGCAAATTTTGGGGTTTCCAAAAGGAAAAACCATATGTAAGCTTGTCTGTTAATATGAAGTAATTTTCATTGAAAAATCCCTACTTGTTCCTTCTAGTTGAGTGCTTATGCAAAGGACCGTATAGGAGAAAACTATTTGGTAGTTCTCGTTCATAGCCTGCATCTTGCACAGGCGTCAAATGAACCTTTAGCCACTGAGAAGTGTTCCCTTCAGGTGGGACTGCCTGGGGAGACAATAAGCTCTCATCTAGATTGAATATAGTTAGGGATATTCAGAGAAATTGCTCATAGAAACAAACAAGTGAGAAATATAGTGAGTATCGAGTAGGATTTTAATCTTTAAAACAATCTCCGACTGCCTCTGTAGTTTCGCCAATCTCGCGATCCTGAAATAACTACAAATTAGCACACGAATATAATCTAATTAGTCCACACCTATCTATATAAGTGCATATTTTAACAATAATAACAAGAATTTAACAATAATGGCAAGAAGTTAAATATTTTGAGGTAATTTACGTTTGGTATCAGAGCCTGGTCAAGATTAAAAGGTTAACGTATTTAAACTTAGAAGTAAATACAGGAAAACTAATTAAAACCAAAGATAATATACATATAAGGTGTAGGTTAAATTCCTCAGAAGAACATAGTTGGCATACCTCACATAGCCAGCTAAATATATTAGTTGAAATAATATATAATTTTTACATAACTTGGGGTAAAAGACAAGACGATTTAGAGCTAAAATTTGAAAGGTTAAATAAAGGGTACCAAGGCCTTTTAGAACAATATTCTTTAATAAACAATAAAATTAATTTAATCTTGCAATTATTAGAAGAAACTAAAGTAACATATAATAAAGTTGCAAAAACAGTTATTATATTAAAGAAGAAACCACTGTAGTACGAAGAAAAATAGACTCTGTTCTTAATAAAATATCTATCGGAAGCTCAGAAAAATTTAAAGAATCAGAATCAGACATAAGTGCAATCAAAAGATTGATTGAAGAAGTTAAAATTCTGGTCCATTCTTAAACTATACGTCAGAATATATTCAGGCTCTTAAAGAAACAGAAAAATATCTAACCAAGCCTGTTGGTTTTTCAGACTACGACTCTCCAAAGGAAGATTCTAAATTAATAATTAGACAAAATAGTTAAAATATTAGACAAGATTAATAGTGAAGAAAGCAAAAAGGAAATAATATTAGCATCATTAGGAATTGTTTCATCCTCTAAGGCCATAAATTCAGAAAAATAGATATATTTAAAAACCCAACAAGATCAGACAACAACATCCAATTAATTAGACAAGATTCAAGACCTTTGCCTTTAATGAGCAAAATAAAATGCAAGCAAGATGATATTGACAATCTAGATAAATTAATAGACGTAGATAAAGACTTAGAAAGATATCAGAAAGATACTTTGAGAAGAATAAAACCGCAAGAAATATATCAGATGGGTTTCTTTGAAAACAGACATGGTTATACATAATATCTAGAGAAATAGAATTAAGTGTTTTAACACAACCTATAGAATTAAGAATTGTAAGTAAGCATATTAAAAATGGAGTCAAATATTCAGGCTATAAGTATATACACCAAGGTATGTATATTATAGGAATCAAAGGAATGACAACAAAAAAAATTGGGAACAAAGGTGTTAATAACACTATTAGATAAAAGATGGGATACGGTAGAAAAAGCAGCATTTCTTGAAGGAGATATGAATGAAAACAGATTAATAACCTATATTGCTCCAGACCTAATGATGCCTATAAAAGAATTTATAGAAAAAAATGAGTTTTGGTTTTCAGACCAAACATTACAAAGATTTTAAAGGAACAAATCTTTTGATAAGTATAGAATTTTTAGGAAGATTAACTACTAATAGTGGCTCGAAATATAGAGTAAATGTTAATAATGTAATTGAAAGAATGTAGTCAAAAGGCATTAAATTTATGAGTCCTCTAAAAATAAGTTCCAAAGAAAGAGCAGGAGAAGAATGGAATATAAGCAGCTTAATAGAAATAAAAGATATAGCGCAACCCAATGATTACATAAGTTATCAAAACCATGATGGCAGTACTAGTATCAGATTTACAAATTATAAATCAAAAGGAGTAGATGATCTAGAATCAGTAGATTCAGTTATCTCAGAACCAGATGTTAAACTTAAAAGGTGTCATAGTGTATCTAAATTTATGGAAGAACCTCATATAGATAAAGAAATATTATATTATGAAGAAAAATTAAAAAGTATAGAATGGGAATATAACAATAGTATGACTAATAAATGGCCTGCGATAAGAGACAAGGAATTCTTCTTCATCACAGAATTATCTAGGCTAAAAAAGATTAAAAAGAATAAAACGCTAGATTTAAATTTGCAAAATAACAAGGAAATAGAAGTTGAGAAAAAAAGAAACAACAATAAATGAGAATCAAAATATTCCAAGTAATATAAGTGAGGAACAACAATGGGATATTAACAATAAACTATTATCAGAAAGTTACGAAGAAGAAGAAGAATTAGTTAATGAAAGTTACAATGATATACCCAATATAGATGCTTCAGAGCATTATAATGATTTAGATGATGAAAGTTTGCATAATTTAGCAAATGCAATGGAAGCTATGGAAATAGACTCAAGAAAAGCCAAACGAAGAAGATATGGTGAAAGTTTAGTAAAACAAGAAGAAGAGAGAGAGACAACATAGGACATCTGGACAACATAGGGCATCTGAAAAATGGCCACCAGAGAAAGATGATAATCCATATACTTATATCCCAGGATAGTATAAATATATGGGCTCTAAAACAAGAAATTTTGAAAAGGCAGTAAATTTCAAAACTACAAAAGTGATGGTGCAATATTGAATTTAGCCGCACATGACCCTATTGACTGGCCAAATATTATAAGCATATGGTAAGGTTTGATAGTACAAAAATATATACAAAATCAACATAATATTGGAAATAAAGTAGAAGATATGATAACCTACTTAGAAACATTTCTTGGAGAATCATTAAAAATCCTATGGGAACAACGGGTAGAAACCTACCCTATTTATTATGAAGAGCTAAAAAGGGCCGGTAATAATCCAAATAACTTTGCAAATATTATATCAAATATCATTATTGCAAAAGACCCAAAACTAGGAAATACAACCTTGCAAAATGAAAGATTAAGAGAAATCAAAAAATTAACATTAACCAGTTGGAAAGGCATAAAAGAATTTTCTCAACATTATTTATATAATGCCACTACCGCTAAGCAAGGTTATAATAAAAGTGTAGTACAAAGATATTTTAATAAATTGCCCAATCCTTTAGGAACAATGATATTTGAAGAATATAAAAAAGAAACTGAAGGAATAATTGTTAATATTTCTCAAACTATAACTTTCTATTCAAGCAATTGAAAAAGATATGTACCAATATACAAACCCAAAGGTCTATGAAACAGTCAGATTATAACTTTTGTAGCAACATTATCCAAATACCCTTGTCATATGGAGAAGATAGACATAGAAATAATAAGTTTTATAAACCTCAAAAGAAAAATAAAAGCAATTTTAGGACAAGAAGAAGATATTTCCTAAGAAGATTAGATAATAAAGCTCCATATTTACATAAAAGAAATGTAAGAAGATATAATCCTAGAAAAAATTATGATAAAACTTGTAGATGCTTTGTATGTAATTCACCCGATCATTTAAGTAAAACTTGTCCAAACAAAGATCAAAAGAGATATTTTAGTAAATATGAAGAACAAGAAAGGGTTTTAATAGTAAATAGTGTAAATGAAAATATATTAGTATGTGATGAAGAAATGAAAGATGATGAATCAATATATTCAATCATAGAGACAGATGAAGTAGAAAATAATCAAGAAGATTATAAGTCAGGTGATGATGATGCTGATCTAATAGATTAATTAGTAGGACTAAAAGTTGAATTGATGGATCAACTTGTTTGTGAACATGATTGGATTAGAGGAAAAGGATATTATAATATAAAATGTACATTTTGCATATATTATCCTAGTCAAGAAAATAGAGCTATGTGTAGCCTATGCTTTAAACAAGTATGCACCGAATGTCTAAAAGCAAACAATCAAAGTTGGAGAAAAGAAATAGAATTAGAGCTAGAAGAAAAAATCTTATCTAGTAGAGTCAGAACCCTTGAAAATAGAATAAATAAATTAGAAGTTGAGATAGAAGAACTAAAATAAAAGATAGAGCATAATACTGCACAAGAAGAAAAAGTCATAGGAAATATTGAATGCAAAGAACAAACAATAATAGTAAAAATCAAAAAGGAGATAACTTAATTCAATTAAAAGATGCTATAACAAGCTTTGGAAGTAAATATATAGTGAAATTACCATTCAAAGAAATACTAGGCATAAGAATTCCAATAAAACTAAAGCTAAAACCAAATGTCACTTATAAAATCTTAGCACTAGTAGACATCGGTTGTACAAAAATATTATTCATGACAAATACTTTGTAAAATGCCCAGAAATAATGCATACTATAGATGATGATAAAGCAGAGAAATCCACGGATATGTCAGGCATAAAAAAAAATACATAATCAGTTGGCCTACTGTCACACCCCGATCTGGCACTGCTGTACAACGGCACCAGTTAGGGCATGCCACAGGAAAATAGCGTGAACTGCCTTCCCATGGAACCGCGATACAAATACCAGTCCTAGGACACAGCGCTGGTATCCACGGCAATCAAAAATGCATCATTGCAGTACCTTAAATAAATAAATAAATAGTAGACATATACCTTAACTTACGTTGCAGCTTCGGAGCAAGCCGAAGACAGCAACGAACAACACAGAGGCAGCGGCAGCAGCGGAATAGCGGACTAAGTCCCAACACACAGGCAACGGCTGGGAACCAGGACGAAACCCTAATCTTCTCTTCACAGCAACACTAGCATCCAGCTCCCGACAGAGAATTGTATATATATATATATAGAGAGAGAGCAAGGGTGAGTACTTACGTACTCAACAAGTCAGGGGAACTTAGGTGGTTGTTGCAAGCTTCAAAGAGTGGATGGTTATTTTGCAATTTGCTTTGTTTAAATCTTTTTAAATCCACTAGTGTGTGCTTCTCAACAATCAGGCGAGGTGAGTCTCGCCCGATCGGAGTGAGTTATATCAATCTTTGAATCGGTGCAACTCTCAAGAGTTGGCCTCCGGGATCCAGCACCATCAGCTGATCCAACTTCATCAGGCCCACAGTTCTGCTGTCATTGGCAACTTTACAACATTTTTCAAAATCGGATTCCCAATCCGCAAACATCATTTCACAAGCAGTTGTCAAATAAAATTATGCTAAGGAATCATCTCACATCCGCCCATGACCGTGGGCATGGCTGTTCAAATAGTTTAGACCTTTGCAGAGAGGATACACTTTACCCAGATGACACGACTCACTCTAGTCACCAGACCACACGCATTGGGTACGATGTGGTGACGTAGAGGTTTTCGCGACAAGGCATTTCCCAAACCCTTCTAGGTTACCCCATGCTAACTGGAGGGGTTCTCAGACCAACAACAGGGTAGGTCCGAGACGATGCTGTGCCAAGAACCCAAGAAGCACCCCCGATGCCCTCCCGCACGATCCACAGTCCAATGGCACGTAAGGCGTCCCTGGGAGACTCGTTACTCAGCCAGGAGTTATCCCATATCACCCATATGGTTGTACTGTCATATGTTCGGATGAAATTCCAAAGCAATTGGTCCTTAGCTGCAGTGCGGGAGACTCGTCCCAATGGCATGATCCCCATACCACGTTTTTTACAAACCATTTTATTTTCAAGGCTCCGACCCAGGTGTTGGGTTTTCCAAAGTTTCGTAAACCCAATTTTTATCCACCATAGACTTTTTTTAAAATTTGATAGGCGATCACCGGTACCATGCCCGTCGACACGGATACCGAGATCTATCAAGGAGAGTGACAAGGGGGTATAAGGGAATTACAATCAATCAAGGATGGTCATGCAGCAAATGAGTGGGCAGCCCGTTGATCGCCTTGCGACCACGGCCGAGAAATTATAACAATGTAGCCTAGCATATGCGATTTGTCAAATAAAATACTTGTTCCGAAATTATGGGTTCGAGATGTTCAAAGGTGACTTGACTTGCTCTAAGCCTTCACTGGTCTTCGAGAATCGTCGCGAAATCGACTCCGAAACGAAATTTCTGGCGACCGTTACTATGTGCAAACACATAAAAATCTACACAAAGACTAGTAAAAAGATCCTATTTAGTGCTAATAATAGTGCCATTAAATAAATCTCAATTTTATAAAATTACTGGAGTTGGAACGGAGTCAATTGGACGAACGGAGGAAAAGATGTGAATTTTCGAAGTTTAATTGGATTTTGGCTCACTGGAAAAAGAGTTATTTAATTTCTGGAAAGAATATTCTCGGGAAGAGTCCAACAAATAGATCTCATTTTTAGATAATACTGAAACTGGAACTGAGTCGATCAGGATGAAAAGATATTGATTTTTGAAGATTAATGGAAGCTCTGGATAACTGAAAAAGGATTTTCTCTGGTTTATGCCTCCTGGGCCACTACCGGGCGGGGCCCATCTGTCGGCCGACAGTGACACGCACGTGCACAGGAGGGAAGGAGGCGAATGGGCCAGCCGAGAGAGGCGGCCCAGCTGGCCGAGGCGGCGCGCGCGCTACCTGACAGGGGGCCCGATCGGACCGGTGGGGCCCGTTGTCAGCGACGCGGTCCACGGGAAATGAGTTCACCGAGGGAACGAAAAGGCGGACGATGGACGGGGAGCTCCGGGGGTCTCACAGTGAACCAGGGCATGGGACCCACATGTCGGCGACACGGTCCACGCGCACGGTGGGCCGAGGAGACCGGATGCATGCGCCAGCGAGTGCGGAAAAGAGCGAGGCTCTCGGCTCAGCGTCGGCACGACAAGGGGAAAGACGAGGAATAGTGCTTTGCATCCGACGGCCTATGGCGCATGAGGACAAAACGGCGAATGACGTCGTTCGGCGGCAAGCGGCGGCGCCGGCGGAAGGAGGGGTTCAAGGTGAATCTCGTTTGGGCGGCTCGGATCCGAACGAGGACGAGCGACGATGGCCAGCGACGTGGTGCCGTGGCAGCGGGGAAGAGAAAAGGGGATAGCGGTGGCGGCGTCCATGGCATTCTTGCCGGCGGTGAAGGAGAAACAGGGAAACCCGTGCCTCAGCAAATGCTTGGTCGACTGGATTTAGGCGATATTCCGAGCGGCAAAACGGTATACACGCGCAAGCAGGGAGGAGCTCACCGGCAGGGGAGAAAATGCAGGTGATGGAGGAGATGGAAGCGGCCGAGGGAAATACCTGGCATCCACAGGGCACGGCCTTGGCTCGGGCGGTGTCCGAGGGGTCCTAGCCGCGGCGGAGGACAGCCCGACTTGGGACAGCGGCGGATGACTGGGATTAGCCGAGCGGCACCGGCGGTAGACGCGAGGGCGACGCTCAAGGAGGCCGAAGCAAACAAGGCTGAGAAGCTCTCGGAAGGGGATATGTGCTCCCGGGAGGGGGATTTTATAGGCGGGGGCAGCGAGGGGAGAGCCAGCTCAGGCTCCAATCATGGAGGAGAGAGGAGCGGGAGAAAAGAGCGCGGCGGCGAAATTTCACGCGACGGCAGATTCAAGCGGGCGGCCGGAATTGCGAGGCGGTGGATGTCAGTCTATCCGATGGCGGTATTCGGATTTCACGAGCGAGAGAACAGCACGGGCGCGGACTCGGTGGGGACGGCGGTGACGAGCGTGGGCGAAGCTCTTTTGACCGGGGACCGCGGCGAGAGAGACGCAAAAGAGGAAAAGAAGCGGGGAACGGGACAGCGAGGCTGTCCGCTCCGTGGTGGCTAGCGGCATGCGCCGTGGTGAGACCGGCGCAGGGCCGCCGTGACATGAGCGCCCCCTTGGGCTTTTGACCGAACACCATGGGAGCGAGAACGGAACGGCGCGAGGAGGAAGATGAACAGCGGTTCAGGAAATCGATGGCGGGTGCGGAAGCGAAGGCACGTGGCAGAATCCGAGAGGCGCGGGCGGCTCACGCGCGGCTCCGGAAGCGAGATGGATCGGGCGGCTGCGCTGCGGCTCGGGAGACGCAGCGAGCGATCGAGCGACGCGGGCGGGAGAGGAGATCCGACGGCAGGCAGGCGGCTGTGGTACGCGGGTGGACGCGTGGCAGAGATCTGGCTGTGCGCAGCGGCCGAGCGCCAGGCGTGCGATGCAGAGAGGAGATCGACAGCGGCTTCGCGCGGCGCGAGCCACGTGGCGAGCATCCAACGGTGCGATCGGCTTGCATGGTGAGGCTGAGTGGTGCTTGGCCGAAAAGGAAGAGAGGCAGCCCAAAGAGCACAGTGCCGATTGCTATTTTGCTCTGGTATTTGGGAGAGGTTTTGGAAGATTTTCAAAGGGACATTTGATTTCAAAAATTTATATTTGGACCCAAAAAAAATTGGGGAATCAAGGAGGGGTCCAAGGTGGCTATTGTTTGGGTATTTTTGGGATTAAACTTTTTCTGAGGATTTTTGCGGGGATCCAAAGAGAAAAATTCAAGGAGGGGAATTAAATTCAAATTACAAGTTTAATTTGAATTTTTGGGGGAAAGTTCAAGGGAGATTTGAGAAGGGTGGATACACGTATATACACAAGTTTATACATGTGGGTGTATGCTCAGGGATATATATATATATATATACATATACATGGGTACGTTTAGGGGAGGGTTTCATGTATATATATATATATACTTGGTATACATGTATATATACATAGTTGTGTAGATGGATAGGATTCGAAAAAAGGCTCGACACCCAAGCCATATTATTTATCTCAGGGTTTCTCAGGGATTCAAGGGAGAGAGGAAACAAGGGTATTTACAGGGAGATTCAAAGGAGATGTCCAGGGTTCAGACTCGAATCTTCGGAATGGAAATTGAAGCGGAGATTTACAGAGGGGAAGATCGGGAACTCGCCGTTAGGGTTTTGGAGAGGAGTTCGATAGCGGCGATTCAAGTTATTTCAGAACGGAAGATTTTGAGAGGAGGGATTTGTGGAGATCAAGGGCAGGATTTCAAAACGAGATCCAGGCATGACATACATTACAGCACTCAAAGATCAAAATTTTCACAAGTAGATTTTAGCGAAAATATCGTTTAACGTCTCGTTGAAAGCGGGCGTTACACCTACAATATTGAGGCATACATTAATGGCACAAGATACATCATAGATAAAATTATAATTAGATATTTATCAATGATCAACGATGACATGATAATTTGATTAAGGTTTTTCCAATTCTCTTTACAAGCCACAATTATACATGATCAAGGAATTACATTTATCCCAAATCAAGATAATATTCCCTATATCTCTGAACTGCTAAAACGAGGCTGCCCTTAGGAATGCTTAAAAATTTCTAACTTTGAATCCGAAGAAAATTACACCTGGCAATTTCCTAAAATAGATGCAGAAGAAGAACTTAGTGATAACATAGATGAATATCATATAAAAAATACTCACATAGAATGTATAGGATTACAATCATTCACAACCAATTGGTATAGTGACATAAAATCTAAAAAAGATATAGAAAAGATAGTACAAAGGCTAGAAGATATTCAAATAATAGGAGAAATACCTATGAAACATTGGGATAAAAATTCTATAGTGTGTAAATTAAACATAATAAACCCTGATTACATTATAAAAACAAGTCCCATAGAAGCCACACCGAAAGACATAGAAGAATTTAGGACGCATATCGAAGAATTATTTAAATTAGGGGCAATAAGAGAAAGTAGAAGCCGGCATAGATCTTCTGCTTTTATAGTTAGAAATCATGCTGAAATAGTTAGAGGAAAATCTAGAATAGTAATTAATTATAAGAGACTCAATGATAATACTGTAGAAAATGCCTATAAAATACTAAACAAACAAGAATAGATTAATAGGATACAAGGAAGCAGATATTTCTCAAAGTTTGATTTGAAGGCAGGATTTTGGCAAGTAAAAATGTCTGAAGAATCTATACCTTAAACAGCATTCACATGTCCACAAGGACATTTTGAGTGGCTTGTTATGCCTTTAGGTTTAAAGAATGCACCTGCATTGTTTCAAAAGAAAGATGCAAAATATTTTTAATGAAAATCAAGAATTTATACTAGTCTATATAGATGACCTATCAGCATTTTCAAAATATTGCTCATCTTGAAGTATTCTTTAGAAAGGTTGAACAAAATGGATTAATACTATCAAAAAAGAAAATGGAAATTTGCAAAGAAAAGATTATTTTTCTTGGGCATGAAATAGGTGAAGGAAAGATATATTTACAAGACCATATTGCTAAGAAAATACTAAAATTTCCTGATGTCATGAAAAAAAAATCCTACAACAATTCTTAGGGATAGTAAATTATGCCAAAAATTTTATAGATAATTTGGCAAAACTGGCTGGGCCACTATACACTAAATTAAGGAAAAATAGTCAAAGGTATTTCAATTCTGAAGACATTAAATTAGTAAGAATCATAAAAGATAAAATTAGAAATTTGAAACCTTTAGAATTGCCACTAGATGATTATTATTTTATCATTGAAACTGATGCTTCTAAATTGGGATGGGGAGCTATACTAAAACAAAAGCCAAATAAATACTCTAGTAAAACAGAAGAAAAAAATATGTAGATATGCATTTGGAAGTTATAAATTAAATACTGTCAATAATACGGATAGGGAGATCTTATCAATTATATATGCAATAAATGCTTTCTGATTATACTTAGAATTCAAAGAATTCACAGTCAAAACAGATTGTGAAGCCATATGTAGATATCATAATCAAATCAATAGCAAGAAAAGCTCAACTAGAAGATGGGTTTTATTCGAAGATATAATTACTGGAAATGGCTATAAAGTTATCTTTGAGCAGATAAAGGGGAGAGATAATAATCTTCTTGATTTATTTTCCTGTTCATCTCTTTTACAGGAATGAAGAGGTCCATGAATTTCAATGGGGTTGAATCATTCAGCTTTGGATCTGAAAATAGGCCGAGAATATTTCCTCCAAATACATACAAATTCAAGCCAAAAGACCATGTAATAATTGATGAAGTTCAAAAATGTCTCCTATACAATTTTTGGTTCCAATATAACAATAAAAGAGAAGATAAGGGCTATATGTTATCAATCTTAAACAGTTTGGCAGAATATTTCAATATGATAAATGAATTAATGCCTACTTTAGAAAGCCTAGAGAATATAGAAGAAAAACCACTTTATGTTGTATATAAAGGAAGAGCTCCAGGAATATATACATCATTTGAACAAGTAATAAGCCAGAAGAGAGATGCAGCGTTAACAGGAGGAATATCATGGAAAAAATATACAAAGTTTGATAATGCATTAGGCCAAGCCAGAAAAATATTAGGCCTAAATTATTATATTGAACTAGCTGCTAAAGAATATATACAAAAGCTCAAAAGAGTAACTAGCAAAAAAAGTTCAATAATCACATCCTCCATTAATATAAAAGAAGAAGAATCATCACAAAAACAATCCTACAAAGAATGCCTAATGTAGGGGTGAAAATGGGTCGGGTATTTCCCGCCCGCCCGCCCGACCATTTTAATATGGGACATATTCGGGTCAAAAATTCGGGTATCCGGTTGCTTACGCGGATATCGGATTCGGATTCGAGTATTTTATGGCGGATACGGAATCCGGTTCGGGAGGGCAGTATCCGACGGATATGGAGTATCCGGCACATTATGCGGATAATATCCGGTAAACTATTCGGGTATAACCCGGATAGCATAGCCAAAAAATATCCCACACAGTCCCGCCGCCAGGGCACAGGGTCACAGGCAGAGGCGCAGCTAGGGCACAAGGTCGGAGTGCCGCCGTGCTCGTCGCGCCGCCGCCGGGCCCGTCGCCCGTCACCCATCGCCTCGCTGCCGTCCACCGTGGGCCCATCACCCGTCGCCTCGCTGGCCGCGGCGCCCCGCCCCGCTGCTGTCCACCGTCCACCGTGGCCGCGGCGCCCGTCGCCTCGCTGCCGTCCACCGCGGCCGCGGCGCCCCGCCCCGCTGCCGTCCACCGCGGGCCCGTCGCCCGTCGCCTCGCTGGCCACGGCGCCCCGCCCCGCCGCCGTCGCCTGAAGCTTACGCCCGTCGCCCCGCCACCGTCGCCTGAAGCTTGCTGCCGCGGCGCGCCGACGCCCGTCGCCCTGCCGCGCACCCGTCACCCCGCCGCCGTCGCCTGAATCTTGCTGCCGTGGCGCCCGTCGCCTCGCTAGCCGTGGCGCCCGTCGCCTCGCTGACTGGGGGCCCGTCGCCCATCGCCCAGCCGTCGTCGCCTGAATCTTGCTGCCGCGGGTAATATGGTTTGTTGGATATGCAGTTGTTTGTTGGAACCTTTTTTTACAGATCGGGTAATATGGTTTCATGTAGATGCATATTTCAGAGAAAGGATATAAATGTTTAGAAAATGCTGCTTCATATTCTCTATTTTTTCATAGGGTCATATTCTTTAATTCATATATGTAGCTTAGATGATTTGGAAAAGATTCTGAACTTCCAGGACACTAGCAAGCTAGCAAATTTTGGATTGGATATTGTATTTTTATTTTGTGTTCAATTGAGAGTTGTATGCCCTTACAGATTAGAGTATGTACTTTATATCCAATTTGACATTAAACCACTTAACTACCCAAAGATTGAGCTATTAGCTGGAAATTTTACACAGATGAAAGTGAGTTGAAGTAGATCGGGAGCAATTTTCACCAAAATTGCTATGAAAATAATACTGCAATTTTCATTTGACTTTTGATGTTTGGTTGTAGGATAAATATGGCTAGTGGTGATGCAAGCAATAGTGCTTGTGCTAGCACAGGTGCATCTTCGGCTGGTACCACGGCTGCTGGTACTGGTCACTCGGCGTCGGCGCCAAAAAGGTCGGCATCGAATGCATTGGTACCACATGAGGCAACCACAGTCACTGGAGGTGAAGGTACAGAACCTATTGTTATTCCTGGTGAAGATGATGGGGCATTCACAGGAGAAGTTGAACCTGCAGTAAAGAGGCAGAAGAAGTGTACCTCGAAGGTTTGGGAATATTTCAGTAAGTACACTGACAATGTCAAGAATAAAGTTACTGGTGTGGTAGAGAAGCAACTTAAAGCAAAATGCAAAAAATGTGGTAGAGTGTTTGGTGCAGAGACAGTAAATGGCACAAAGCACTTATGGAATCATTTGAACCACATTCACTCATTGAAACAAGGTCAACAAGAACTTGAGTTGAAGGGTGAAGTTCAGACTTTCAGGTATGATCCAGAAGCAAGCTTGGAAAAGTTCTATATAGCTCTTATTATGCATGAATATCCATTTTGTATGGTTGAGCATGAGTTTTTTGTTGAATTCATCAAGTCTCTTTGCCCTAGTTTTGCATTCAAGTCGCGTATTACCACTAGGAAAGAGATACTACAGTTGTTTGAAGCTAAAAAGAGAGTGTTGTATGATGAACTGAAATCAGTTTCTAATAGAATTTCTACAACCATGGATATGTGGACATCAAATCAGAATAAAGCTTATATGTGCATCACTGCTCATTGGATTGATGAAAATTGGTTGATGCAAAAGATAATACTCAAGTTCATTCATATTGATGGGAAGCATACAGGAACTAGGCTAGCAAATGCATTTGTCAAGGGAGTAATGTCTATGAATATTGAGAAAAAGTTATTTGCTCTCACACTAGACAATGCTTCATCAAATGATAAATGTGCTAGGGAAGTTGTGACAGAGCTTAATAAGCTTTATAACATTAGTAAGGTCCCCCTATTGATATGTGAATGTGCTTTCTTTCATGTGAGATGTTTATGTCACATATTAAATCTTGTTGCTCAAGATGGATTGAAAATAATTGCATATACAGTCGAGAATATTAGGGCTACTATTGGTATTGTAAAGAATTCTACATTGCAATGGGAGGAATTTCATAAATGTGCAGTAGAATGTGACTTGGATAACAAATCTGGGCTTCCATTTGATATGCCTACAAGGTGGAACTCCACATATGATATGTTGAAACAAACTATTTACTACAGGAAGGCTTTTGAAAGGCTTTTGTTCTTAGATGAGGGAAGATATGAAAGGTATGCTCCAAGTGCTGATGAATGGGATATGGCTGAATCACTTTGCAAGTGTTTGGAGAAATTCAATGATGCCACTGTGTTATTTTCTGGTTGTCTATATCCAACAGCAAACTTATTTTGGTGGAAGTTTTGTGAGATTAAGTTAGCACTTCGAGAATGGTGTGCAAGTGCTGATGTCTCCATTGCTTCTATGGCCGCGGCCATGCAAACCAAATATGACAAGTATTGGGACAAGTCTACTCTAGCTCTTGCTGTGGCTTGCTTTCTTGATCCTAGATATAAGCAAAAGCTAGTGAAATATTTTCTAAACAAGATCTACCCTGAGAAGCGTGAAGATGAACTTAAGCGTGTCTTGGATGCTGTCAACAAATTGTTCCAGGCTTACAAGAGTTGTATTGCAACTAAAAGTTCGAATCCTACTACTGCAGGACCAAGTGGAAATTCTCAGCCACATGGTAAAACTGATTTGGGTCTTGATGACATTGAGGAATTCTTGTATGATGATGCAAATGGGACTAAAGAAGTGGATATAAATGAATTGGAGGTCTACATGAAAGAGAAGCCAATTCGTTGGGTTGATCCAACAGGTGAAGGTGCACAATTTGACATACTATCATGGTGGAAGAGTAACCAAGTGAATTTTCCTATCTTGTTAACACTTGCTCGTGACGTAATGACTGTTCAAATCTCTACCGTTGCTTCAGAGTCGGCTTTTAGTGCTGGTGGTCGTGTTGTTGGTCCTTTTCGCAGTTCTCTAGATCCTGAGATTATTGAGGCTCTAGTTTGCACCAAGGACTGGATAAGATCATCTAGGAAAGGTAAGTATTTGTGCATTTTTATTTCGTTATTTATATAATCTCTCATTTTTTTAGTTGCTTATTTTGTGGATTTTAATTTTAGGTCAATTTAAGGACAAGATAGCAACAATTCTTGATGAGATGGATATAAAGCTAGAGGACAAAGTTTGTGCTAATACAGATATGGATGAGGAGATTAGTTAAATATTAATGTGTTCTTTATTGCTAAAAAAATACTATCTTTGAGACCTGCAATCTTACAATGAATTATCATTTGGTTCCATTTTGGATTTTGAGAAATCTAGGGAGCAACTAGTGTCATAATTACAAATATTGTATTAATCTGAATTTTCTGTTGTTTCTAGGATCAAGCAGCGAATAGTGATTGAGGCTTTGGAGTTGGTGATTTACTGATATGCTTGGCCTGGTCTTTTGTTTGTGAGAACTGTTATGGTGATATGTAATGATATATATGCCTACTGATGCTACTACTTTTGTACTATTTGATGCCCACTATTTTGGCATTGTTTGATGCCACTACTTTGGTACTGATGCTACTACTTTGGTACTGTGAGAATTGTTATGGTGAGAACTTTGAGTTGATATCTGCATAAATATGGAATTGTTGAATGGCTATTGTCTATGTGGTATAAATGTTTGCCTTTGTCGCTTATATGGAAATATGGAATTGTTAAATGACTATTGTCTATGTGGTATATCTAGTTGTTGCTTTGACTTGGTATCCGCATAAATATTCGTAACCGATAGTGTACGTATCCGTTTTGGTACGTATTCATTCTGTATTTATATCCGATATTACCCGTGCTTGTATTCGTATTCGATATTATCCGTATCCGACCCGATTCCGATTACAAAATATGGGTTAGGATATGGGAAGGATGAGATCCGACCGAACCCGACCTGTTTTCACCCCTAGCCTAATGAAAGGACTAGACCCTTTGGATGGGTCATATATAGATTGGAAGATAAATGAAAATTTTGCTGAAATATCTCCACAATGGAAATCAGAAATAAAGGAAGACATTCTCAAAGATATCAAAAAAAAAGATGGAAGAAAATTTTGAAGAATTCAAAAAAGCATATGATGAAAAATTTGACATACCATTGTGGAACTAGTGGGAGTGCGGCGACGGCGGGTGGGGAGGGGGGGAGGGTCTCTATGGTGTAAGCGGGAGCCTACTCACCACCCATTACTCACAGGTGCTAGCGGGAGACACCATTTTGTTGGCTCATAGGCAGTCGGGTTGGAGAGGTCGACCGTCACCGTCGTGTAGTCATGGATCTCCTAGAGGTGAAGAAGAACATCATACTTGGCCATGTGCTGCCAGTGCTCTGGGGGCACCTCCATGACAAGCACGGAGCCTCCCTCGTCCTCTCTGGCATGCCTGGTAAAAGTGAGCTAGAACCGCTTGGGGATCGAACTCCGGTACCGTCCAAGCCCAGAGGTTGATGGTGTGGGTGTCGATAGGGTGAATGATGTTCGTCTCAATGCGCTCTAGGGTCCAACGCTGGCCAACAAGCCTCTTGATGATGTCTAGCATCCAGACATGGCACGGGATGATGTCAAGGCAGAGCTTGACATGAAACATCAGTGCCGTGCCATGCACATCCTTCAAGCTCCGCCAGTTGATGAAATAGACCTCAATGCCACAGCGCTTCATGAAGCCCTTTCATGATGGTGATGGAGGAATTTGATGTGGAAAGATTCAAGGTGATGTAGCGACACCACCACCTCGCCGGCACGTTGGTGAAACTCCTTCATGATGGCCTCCTCAACATCCTTGGCAGTGATGTTGGTGGGCGCGGGCATGGCCAAAGTGAATGCTGTCATGGCCTCCTACTCACAGCACTCCTTGTCAAGGGCGTCGGATGTTGGGACGAGGTAGTCGTCATCGCTGGGTTGCTGAGGAGTGCCATTGCCACTGCAGGTGTTTGCATCATTGGTAGTGGGAGGGGAGTCACAGCCTGGCATGGTTGGTTGTCTTGAGGTCGAGTGGGTGGTTGTAGGGGCAATTCTTGGTGATGCACAAGAGAGGGAGGCCGGTGCCAGCTGGGCGGCATGCAGGGGTGGCATGATGCCGCTTGCAGTGTGGGTGCGGTGTCCCTGGTGGTGGTAGGAGAAGCAGTGGCCCAGGTCTTTGCACGTTATGGCGTGGTGGTCACGTGCCAAACAGGTGAAGCGCCTCCCTTGGGTCTTCTCCTTGAAGATGCAAAGAGCCAGGGAGATGAACTAGTCAGCGGGGTGGAGTGAAGAGGTGTCGCATCGGCTTGAACTTGGTTAGCTAGACCTTGAATGCCCTCTCCTCCTGCACTGGTACTTCTCCTTGATCGACGTCCATCCTAGGGTCAGGCACGATAAATTCGTCACGTCTCCTCTGCTTAGGGAAGTGATGCCTCGCCATAGCTTCATAGGACGATGGGCAAGTAGCGCGAGGTGACTCGTGGGCAGTGGTGAAGTAGCTACTTTGGACAGGTACAATTATTACCGAGTTCAAGTGCTTGTGTCGGATGGACGATTTGAAAATTGGGGATCAAGGCTGCTTGACTACGTCGGAAGGGGAGCGAAGCAGGACACTGGTCAGTAGATCCAACGATTCCGGAACCTGCAATATGCCACCGGACAATGGCAGACGCATGGATATGGGTGGCAGCGGCGGCAGGGACTCCCTCCAATAGCGGCCTAGGTCAGTGTATCTAGGTGGGTTAGGGGTGAACCTAATGGGGCTAAGTGGATCTATGCCACTGTATGTATCTAAAATTCTTAATGGTATTTTTCACTGGTGAGCCAATCACTACTAGCGAAATATACACATTTCTAACTGTTCATGAACATAGTGATGCTCACTTCCCAGTCAATTGAAAAAAAATTTCCCTCGTAAGGCCATCACAACCAACCATGTCTGGGTTAATGTTCTTGATCATGATTTAAGCTATTTGACATCATACGCCTAGTATGAGTTGCAGATAGTTTTATTTTTTTCCCTTTGTAATGTATGGTCATCCAACTAGTGAGTTAGAAACTCAAAATTAGTACGTACGGAGTTGTACTCATCTTGGTGTTTGGATTTAGCATTTTTCTCTATTTATAATGATTCTAAAATTCAAAAATAACATCGACCAAGTTATAACTGGCATGGGCTCTTCTTTTCAATGTATATAATATGGATTATTCTTTTCTCTGAGCCGTTGTATGTCGTTCTCACCTAGATTCACATAACGAATAGATAAAATAGCTATAACCTTTTATTAGTGCTGCATAAACATAGAATAGAACCACCGCAAAGTTTCATATACTTGCGGCATTTTATTTTTGGATATGCATACGCCTATACTGGTTCCTAATTATATCACTCTAAAGCCTCGCTTTCAGACTCGTTCGAGAATTCTAGGTATGTCTGTCGTTGAAATCTAGGAGTGAAGGCACCATGCTCTTCTCCCCTGTTGTTCTTAAGGCTTCGGGCTTGCTCCCTCGAGATGCGATAAGCATTAGCGAGCACATCCACTGGCATCACACGGAGGATTGAGTTCTTCCCTGCAAGATGGCTAACCATGGAGTTTTCATTGGTCTTGAATGCAATATATTGGCATCCTTCATGCTCTGCTTTCTTCAAGACAACATAGTGTTGTGGAATGATCAACAGTTGTCCTGGACGAAAAACACCATTGAATACCGCCTTTCCAAGGTTACTAACCACTTGAACTCGAGCACGACCTTGAACCATATACACCAAGCTATGGGCATTAACATTCCAAAACGGTGAGAGCATAGCATTCTGTAGAGAGTAGAGAACAATGTTATATATAAATTTCAAGAATAAAAGATTTTTTCATAGAACGAGAAGGAGAGAGTGAAGAAAATTTCAATTTTATAAGTACCTGGTATAGGTTTACTCTAGTAGCACTTATTTGGACAAGGTTAAGGATGGGGAATTTCTGGCTGTTGAGACGTGTGATCCTTCCAGCACGTGGATTGTAAGTGTCAGCATGGCTAGGGTTTTCAATGTTCAACCTCACCTTGATTGTGCAGAAATTCTCATCTAAACCGTTACAACGGGTAAATGTTTGTTGTTCTTCACTGTGCTGGACTTCATATTGAGCTTGTGCTTGTTCCTGCCGTTGTGTAAAAGTGGGTCTCAACAATTGAAGGCCATTCTTTACCCGTATGATCTCTCCCCTTTGGTCGTTTTGGCCTTGTAGCCTCTTAGCTACCAATGTGTTGATGCCTAATGCCTCACTTAGTATCTCAATGTTGAATCCGCTGAATATGTTTTGCCCAGAGTGTTGCTCGATTGAGCGACCATACACTTGTTGCTCCCTATTGTTGTTACCAGCCAATAAGAACTCCTGAGATTTTTATCAATGGAAATTACTGTAATGTCTCACCACATGAATTGAAGCATAAGCATATGTATGGACAATGTGAAAGAACCATGTTTAAAAAATGTAGTTACCTTTTGCCTTGGTTCAAGCTGATTAGCATTATTGTTTATGTCGAAGACATATAGCGCAACAATAGATGTATCGCCTTCATTGTAGAATCAATGTGCAACACCAGCTGGGAGTGCAACTATATCTCCTTGCCTAAATTGATGGATCTTTTGGTGTTCATCCCTAAACTTTTGACTCTGGCTTTGGCCTTTAGGCAAAAATTGTTGGAATTGTTGCTGGTAGGTTGCTGGGCAACTAGGAAATGTTAATCCCATAGAACCTCTCCCTAAATGTTAAGAGTGTACAAGTTAGTGCATAAAAACTGAAAACATATTCTTTTGACACATAAAATCATAATTGCTAGCCATATAAACAAAGTGTTTTGCTATATCAATGCTATACAAACCTTGGATAATGTAGACCATGCCAGGAGCATTGGTGTATCGAGGTACCAAAAGGCCTTGAGGCTCAATGACACGTCGGATGACAAATGTACCTGTGCACTGGAACTGTTCATTCTTCACATCAAAGTACTCTGTAACCCCAGCAAGGGTAAGTACGTACGTACGTACTCAGTAAGCCAGGGGAACTTAGGTGATTGTTGCAGGCTTCAAAGAGAGGTTGGATATTTTATAATCCATTTTGTGGAAATCTTTTTGAATCTGCTAGTGTGTGCTTCTCAACAATCGGGATGAGGTGGGTCTCATCCGATCGGAGTGAAAATACATCAATCTTTATTTCTCCAGTTTTCGCAATCTCAAGAATTCACATCAACCGGCTCTCAGAGCCAAAACATTTCTCTAGACTTCCCGAGTCCTGCTGTCCACGACAGCCAAGCCATTTCATCGGACCTCTAGCATCCTTAATGGCACTTCCTTCTCATAGTTCCCAAACCACACACATGTTTTGCAAACAGGGTAAAACAAAACTACACTAAGAAATCACCTCACATCCGCCTATGAACATGGGCACGGCTGTTCAAACAGTTTAGACCTCTACAGAGAGGGTACACTTTACCCACACGACGCGACTTACTCTAGTCACCAGCTCACACGCATTGGGTACGATTTGGTGACATAGAGGTTTTCACGACAAGGCATTTCCCAAACCCTCCCAGGTTACCCCATGCCAACTGGAGGGGTCCTCGAGACCAACAACAGGGTAGGTCTGAGACCATGTTGTGCCAGGAACTCAGGAGGCATCCCCGACGCCCTCCCGTATGATCCACAGTCCAATAGCATGCAAGGCGTCCCTGAGAGGCTAGTTACTCAGCCAGGGGCTTCCCAATTCACCCATGTGGTTATACTGACATACGCTCAGATGAAATTCTGAAGGAATCGGTCCTTAAGGCGACCACACAGGCATCACACACACCGGACCGGCCTTGTGTCGCAAATCTTCATTTTTGAAACTCATTTTTCTTTCACAAGGCACCGACCCAGGTGTTGGGTTTTCCAAACGTTTCGTAAAACCAAGTTTTACTCAAGAAGTTTCCCAAATTTTAAGTTTGAAGGGGCGACCATCAGTACTCACACAATAGTGCACAAATACCGAGGCACAGCAGCGGTGGTTACAAGGGAATAGGGTATTTCAATCATCAATGAAGGATTCAGATGCAACAAGTTTAGGAAGGTCCGCCGATCTGCCTCATAGACGGGACCGCACGATTGAGTGCACGCCTATTGATGCAAGTTTCGCAATCAAAATAATTTAAATTTCAATTATAGGCTCGATTGATTAAAGGTGAATTGCCTTGCTCTAGGTCTTCACGAGTCTCCAAGAAATTGTCGCGAAATCCACTCCGAAACGAATTTTCAACGGTCGTTTACTATGTGCAAACACTCAAAATCTACACAAAGTCCAAGAAACAGATCCTATTTAGTGCTACTAATAGTGCCATTAGATAGATCTCAATTTTAGAAAATTACTGGAGTTAGAACGGAGTCAATCGGAGTTACGGATCTGAAGATATGATTTTTCGAAGTTTAGTTGCATTTATGGATAAAGAAAAAAGGGGTTTATTTAATCTCTGGAATATATTTCACTGGGGGGTCACTGACAGTGGGCCCATTGTTAACCTATGGCCCATAGGGCAGTCTGTGGAGATGGGGAGAGGCAGTTGGGTTTGTGGGCTGTGTGACTATAGAGAATGGCCCACATGGTAGTGTCTCAAGGAAGAAGGGATGGTCCACTAACATTGGGCCCTACTGACATGGGGGGCCCCCATGTCAGTGGGAGAGGGAGAGGGCAAGGTGGTGGGGGACTGGTGAGTGAGGCCCAAATGTCAGCCTAACCGAGGGGCCTACCCGATAGGGGCATGGTCCACGGACGGAGTTCACCACAGGGCAGGGCCCATATGGCGGTGAGAGCAAGGGAGTTGGCTCGGCTTGGCTAAGCAGTGGCGAGGCCACAGAGCTTCGACGGCCATCGGCGGTGCCTAGGGATCCAGCGAGCGGCGGTATGCCAGGGCAGGAGGCGGGCACCGGTTGAAGGCAGAGGTCGGGATCAAGCTACTCCACGGGTTCAATGGAGGAAACCACGGTCGACGGCGACTGGCGACCGGAGATCGAGATCGGAAGGGAGAGAAAAAGGGTGGCGACAATCGGCTTTTGCACATGAGAGGGGGCGTGGTCACAGGGTGTAGACAGGGGCTTTACAAGGGCTCACCAACAAGGATCGGCATCAACGGTGGCGATCCAGGCATGAACAGGGTTGATGACGGCGGGGTCAAGTCGGGCAGAGGAAGAAGGGATTAGTGCCGTCAGGTGCGGTGTCCAGGATGCTAGTGGTGCAGGATGCGAAGTTCCAAGCAAGGGGGCGGCGTCCTTGGGCTACGCCCAGCTCGGTGATGGAGCTCGGGGCGGCCAAGCGGCGGCGACGGTTGAGCTCCGGGGAAACAAATTGGGCAACCGATGGCCTCCAGAGTCCAAAGCGAGCAAGAGACAGGAGGAAGGAAAGAGGGTCCTTGCAGGGCTTTTATAGGTGAAGGGTGGAGCGGCTAGGTGGTCTCCAATCATGGAGCACCATGATTGAGGGGAGAGAGGCAGGATAGGCACCGGGGCGGCACGGGAAATCTCGCGGTGGCGGAAAATTTGTGAACGGCGATGATTTGCGAGGCGGCGTGAGGTGGCTTATCACATGGCCGCACTCAAATTCCACACGCAGGTTGGATTGGTGTGGCGGGGCCAAGGAGAGGACAATGGTGACATTGGTAACGGGATCCTTTTGACTGAGCCAACGGGGATGGAGGGGACGAGAGGAAAGCGGGAACGGGCGGCAAGGCTGGCCGTCCAAGCCGTGGCAGCTAGCGGCGCGGCGGGCCACAGTGTGGGGCCAAGGTGACGCCGGGAGTGGTCCTCGGTCATTTGACCGAGCAGCTTACGGGCAAGGCCGAGGAGGAAAAGCTGAAACAGAGGTTGAAGATGCACTATTGGGGCGATCGGACGGCTACGCGGCTCGCGGGGGAACACGTGGAGGCCATCGGCCGTGCACCGGCGATGAGGGAAGATCAACGGCAGAGAGCAGGATCAGGGCGTGTGGCGACGATCGGCGCGGCTCGGCGCGATCCGCCTAGGCGGGTGAGTGGCCGGTGGCATCGGACGGCGTGGTGCGAGGGCTAGGATGCGTGGTGTGCATCCACACAGTTCGGCACGATCTCACGCATGCGGCAAGCAAGCAAGGAGATCGTGCAGTTGCGCGCGAGGGTAGGGACACGTGGCGCCGATCTGTGGGCTCGGGGTGCGCGCGTCCGTTATGCGGATCGGATGGCGGGCAGGGTGGCTCAGGACGCATGGCGTCCATCAAACGGTTGCGGCGCTCATGCGGGCAGGCGTGCGGGCGAAGGGGATCGAGTGGCTAGAGTGTGCCACGAGGACACGTGGCACGATCGGCACGGTTCATGCTCGAGGGAGAGGGATGCTAGGCCAGGAAGGTAGAGGCTGCGGCCCAGAGGGAATAATGTCCCCTTTTTCCAAGGGTTATTTGCATGGGTTTTTGAGGTCTTGCTTGGAGGTTTCAAATGGAATTGATTGGAGAATTGAATTTAAATCTTGTTTTGCACACAGGGGAAGCCAGAGAGTTGAGGCAGAGGTATCAAGGAGAGTTTAGTATTTTTAGAAGCAATTTGGCATTTGGGAATCCAAGGAATATTTCCCCAGGCTTTCCGAGAGGAAAAGGTTCAAATTCAAATTAAATCATTAATTTGAATTTGTGGATGCAGGTGGGGATTGATACTTGTATATATATGCAGGTATATGTATACATATATATACGCATTGGTAGAAGGGTGTCGGATAAGGGCTTGATGCCCAGGCTATACGCGTAATCTCGGAGTTTGCCTTAGGGTTCAAGGGAGGGAGAAACCGAGGAGGTTTTAGGAAGGAAAAACAAGGGGATATCTTTAGGGTTCCTATTTGTATTATTTAGAACGGATATCGAGGCAAGATTTTGGGACATCGGTTCAGATGTCGAAGCAGGAGTTTTTGAAGGAGAAGATCGGGAAACTCGCCGTTAGGGTTTTAGGAGCGAAGTTCGATAACGGCGATTCGAATTCAGAGATTATTTTGGAATGGAGGATTTTTGAGAGGAGGGATTACGAGATCCAGGACAGCGATACAAATCAAGATCCAGACACGACATACAACACAGCACACAAAGATCAAAATTTTCATGGGTAGATTTTAGCAAAATATAGTTTAACGTCTCGCTGAAAGCGGGGTGTTACACGTCCATATTGAATTACTGAAAAAGATATAAATGTTGGATTTTATTGGGGCTAATGTAAATTTGCATTTTTATTATTATTCTTTTATTTTGGTGTGCATTCATTGGACAATTTACAAATGTGTATTACTTTATTTAACCACGGGTATTTAAATACTTCATCTATATTTTAGTTGTCACCATTAACCATGCCACATGTACCAATGCAATTAGTCTCGTCTAAAATGTCCAAAATGTCCCTATGTGGTGTGGACTATGATTTCTTTCCATTTGTTAAGAAACTATAGAATTATCTAATTGCAAGTCGCAATAGCATATGGTTAAATTTTGTAGGCCCCTAAAGAGTTTAAATAGGAAATGCTATCTTGAGAAATGTGAAGTTCAAGTACTAATCATCCTCATGCTTAAATAATAACACAATAGAGAGATCCGTGTCACACCCCGCCCTGGCACCACCTACAGTGACACCAGAGAGGATGTGCCGCAGGAGATCGGCACGAACTAACTCCCATGGAACTGCGATAAAAGTACCAGTCCTAGAAAACCTTGCTACTACCCACGGTCAACCGAGATGTATCATCGCAACTCATGCGGATTGCTTTGCAACAACTCATGCGGACGAAACCAATTTTAATTGATTAAAGGTTTCTAGTCAAATATATTCCTATACCGCCTGTCGGACCATGATAGCAGTTCAATGGGTCTGCCCTCAGGCAGCTTTCCACACATTTCTTATCTATTAGTTTATTTTCACTTTCGTCCTCTTTAGGACAACATCTTATCTCATTTTTCCTCTATTATTTTCCTTTCACTTTTGTCCCTTTCAGGACATCATCTATCTCATCATCTCAACTTCGGCTCCTAGTGCCATCATGTCTCCAACACACTGCTTCCGCTCGGGAAGGCTAATCTATGATGCCATCGGACATCCCGGTCCACACAGGACCTTTTCAGACCACGTAATGGTCATCCATCAGCTGACCTGGCCAATTCTGGTAAAGGTTCCCAACCACGAGCATACTTCGCAAACATTTGATAAAAACAAAGCTATGCTAAAGGAATCACTTCACATCGCCCATGGCCGTGGTTACAGCTGTTTGAACAGTTTAAATCTCTGTAGAGGTGTACACTTTTCCCACACGACGTGAGCTTACTCCCTCACTGGCCAAGCAGGCAGGTTCATGACAAGGCCTTTCCAAAGTGTCTCCAGAATTGCTTAATGCCAACTGGACAGGTCCAGACCAAGTACCGGGTGAGTCCCAGACTCCTCGTACTCAAGGTCCCGCAGGTGCATCTCACATTGCCACCTTGGCGACTCCACATCCAAAGGCAACCAAGCCAACCCTGGGTCTGTTAATTACTTGGCCAGGGGTGTCCCATTCCACCCATGTGATCGCACTGTACTATAATCAGTACAATTCCCCAAGGAATTGGTCCTTATATGTGAATACAAAGCATCTCCACCCAGGTGATCACTTTGCATCGCGGTTTTCGCAAACCATCTCTTATTTTGCAAACATAATGACAATGCATGTCAGGTTAAAAGGTTTTATAAACCCAAGTTTTCTCATATCGACAACAAGTGTGATTTGAGTGGGACCGTCGATACCCATGCTCATAGAGCACGGATGACGAGGTAACACTGAGGTAGAGCGACAAGGAATGGGGTTTTCAAGACCTACGGGTTATTGTAACTACTAGGTGGGACCGTCTGATTTCCACACAAACCAAGGCCAATCATATTATTGTGCACACTAAATAATGCAATTTTGGAATAAAACATTTGTAAACTGGCAGCAATATGGTTAAAGAGTGACTTGCCTCAGCCTTCGTCTGCAAACTCTTGCGAAAATCCGACACCGACAATATCCGAAATGTCGACTACGCGTGTAACAAGATAAGAACACACAAAAACCCTTAAAATAAACTACTATTATTAATAACTAATAGTTCCATAAGGTAGATCTTAATTTTAGAAAAAATTTGAGACTTGAACGGGGTCGATCAGAGTTACGGATGAGGAGATATGAATTTTGGAAGTGTAATTGATTTTGTAGAAAAGAAAAAGGATTTATTTAATATTTGGAAAAGGAATATTCTTATTCTCAAGAATATTCCCTTCTCTCACTGACATGTGGAGTCCAAATGTCAGCAAAGGGGGGAGAGAGACCCTGAGGGCATTTGGCCTCTTGGGCCGGCCTCATGGGCTCTGGCCTAATTGGGCGTCGACTGAGGGGGAAAACGAAAGGGTGCACGGCGGCCTGTGGGCCAACTGGGGAGGCCCACTAGAGGTGGCCGGCAGCCCCAGGGTTGAGAGGGGGTGGGGCCCACATGCCAGTGACCTGGGAGTGGGCAGGCCTACATGATAGAGACAGAAAGGAAGAGATAGGGCTCTAGTTGGCCGGTTAATCGTGTGGGCCCACATATCAGCAGAACCGGCTAGGTTGAGGTGGCTGTGCAGTGCGACAGGGAGGCTAGCCAAAGAGGATCAACGGTTGATGGTGCGCGGTGGCGGCTGGTGAGCGACGACGAGGTTGGGTAGCGGCGTGCAGCTACGAGCAGAAGAGGAGGCGGGGATCAAGATGAGCAGATTGGATTGGCGGAGGAGCATGTGATGGCGGCCGACGACGATGACCCAAAGGTGGTGGTGGAGAGTAGAGCTCATGCGGTGGCGGCGGTGGGATGGCATTGGGTTGTTGACGGCGAGCACGGAGGCGGAGGGACTAGCTATCGACTTGGAGGGGGAAGGAAAAGGAGAGGGGAAGCTCACCGGAGGGGAAAAAGAAATCACGGCGGTGGCGGTCTTATTGTCACGCCCTAAAATTTAACCAATTTCTAGACTATTTTGTGTATTAAAATCCCTGTCTAGGAATCAAGCCAGGGTACACAAAATGACAAATCAATAAATAGATCTAATCGTAAATAAAGCGTAAATACTTACAGAAGAGGCACTTAGTCCTCACGCATAAGAAAACAGCAGCGGGAAGGCGAAACTAGCGTGACTTCAGCTCCACTCCATAGGCAAACTCAACTGGGGTATAAGCCAAGGTCTTCTAAGCTCACTCTAATAAAAAAGGTCTTCACTTCTGAAATGGGGATTCATAGCAAGATTGAGTACCACCCACCATATTCAGCAAGCCACACCAATGATACATTTATGCACTAGATTACAAG
Organism: Oryza meyeriana var. granulata; assembly: GCA_003991445.1. Classification (NCBI taxonomy): domain Eukaryota; kingdom Viridiplantae; phylum Streptophyta; class Magnoliopsida; order Poales; family Poaceae; genus Oryza; species Oryza meyeriana. Next base: position 76,730 of record RYFJ01001393.1, read on the forward strand.
GGAGGCTAGTTGCTCATTTGCGTAAAGGCAGTTATAAACAGTGGCAGTTATGAAACAAGTAAAACAATTGTTATATTAATCAGTATTAATCCACCACTGAACAACACCAAACCACGTTGATCAGGCGCAAACCATCCAACCTAATCTAGCATTATTTTAGGTCAAAATTATTAAGGTAAGACTAATCACAGTGAGTCTTGACCAATCGCCCATAACCACAGGCACGGCTATTCGAATAGATTTACTCTGACCAGAGGTGTACATCTTTACCCACAAGACAAAGCCCCACACATGTCTCCATGTGCTCGTAACCCACGGTAAAGGGGTTGTGACAGGACCATTCGTGCAACTCCTCCCCAATTATCCACACCACGCTGAGGTTGCACTTGCCGATATGGCACACCATGTAGGTCAGGCTACCCACCACCCGAGCTGACCTAACTCCATCACGTCCATCCTCACCAAATAGCGCCTAGGAGAGGGAAGAGCTACGCTACAAACCCCAACCGTTGCCCACGCTGGCTTGTGATAGTACGGAGTTTTGCTTAAGGGGTTTCTTTATTGCCATGGGTGCGACCAGCAAAACCATGCACCCACAGCCCACCATAAGGTCATGTTTTAGTTGATTAATTACAACCAGTCACCATGGTCAAATGTCTCGAGCTCGTAGCTCAACAGATTACCAGAATTAGAGTATAACATGATTATCCCATCAGTTATCTAGTGGTACTGAGCATGGCTAAGCTTTTCCTGTCTCTAGCTAAGTCATCGAGTGAGATATAAGCTAATCAAATTACAACCCAAGGTTATCAAGAAAGGGATATCAAATAAACAGGGCTCAAGCAAGCAGATAGGTAGTCCCATATTCCATGTTATCAGCAAAACATGCAGCAATTTATTTATGAATTATAAAATATTTCACAAAGTAGGTTCAACATGCTCAAGGATGAATGTGTGACTTGCCTTGCTTCTTCAAATAGTCCTTCGAGCAATATCCACGAAGTCGTGATCCTTCGAAACATCGGACTCCTACATGCTGGAACGCAAAACGAGGAAAACAATTCTAATAGAAAATCAAGTAAACGGTACATGGAATGTAAAAAAATAGGTAGATCTCAATTTTACTTGAATTTTGTGAGTTGAATGGTCCAATTTGGAGTTCGTATGAATTAGTTATGAATTTTAGAGTTTTAATTGATTTTTACACTAAACAGAAAACCCTAATTCGAATTATGACGTTATTTGCATTTATTTTCATGAAGGAAAAGGGGAATTTAATACATCAGCCCTTGGGAAAGAGGGAGGGGGCTGAGCCACCGACATGCGGGGCCCACATGTCGGTGAGAGGGGAGAGAAGGGCACAACAAGCATGTGGGGCCCACGCATCAGTGAGAGAATAGGCGCTAGTCCACCGTGGACCGAGACCATGGATTAGGTCCACAGGAAGGGACAGCCCATATTGAGCGGGCAGCAATTGGACGGCTAGGATTGAGTTAGGGTTTTGGATCGACGGCTCGGATGGAATCAAGGCGGAGTGGACGGCCGAGATACGATCTCATCGGATCACCGAGATCTATGGGCTCGACACCACGGGCACGCCATGAGGGACACACATGGCCGCCACATGATGGCGAAGAGGAGGAGATGGCGCTAATGTGGTCGATGACGAGGATGGCCACACGGATGGCCCGAATTCACCCCAGGGTGAATCCGACGGCCACGGGCGAGAGGAGCGGGCACGCAGGCTTGGCCAGCCGAATGGCGTGTGGTGCGCGGCCTGATGGCCGCTGGCAGAGACCATCCGGCGTAGTGGCACGACCGGGGAGTGGTGGGGAGGAGAATGGGGCGGCGGGGGTCCTCGCCGAGAAGGTGGAGGTGTCGGCGAGCATAGAAAACGGCGGGGAAGCTCGGTGGCGAGGTGGATTGGTGGCAGCGGGGCTTAGGACGACGGCAAGAAACGGCCTCCGGTCAGTTCTGGCGGCAAGGAGACGGCAGCCGAGTACCATCTTGACGCGGCGAAGCCGTTGGCAGCAATGACGGACCTTGGTGTGGGTGGGAACAGCGGCAAGCGGTGGCCAGAGCTGATGAGCGGCGGCGGCGCGAGGATTCGCGCGGGGAAGAGAGGGTTAGAAAGCTCAGGAAGCACGGGAGGAAGAGGAGAAAGAGAGAGGGGGCTGCGGGGATGCTATATGTGAGCTTGGGGAGGAGGAATCGTGGCTGGGGAAGGTGGATTAGGAGGAAGAGTGGCCGCCAGCCAATGTGGGTGTCACAGGGGTTGTGGAGCTCGATCCCGTGCCCAATTCTCGCAGGAAAGAGAGGGGAAACGTGCAGAAGGTAGAGGAGACCGAGTCCACTTGGTTCGAACACGAGCATGAGAGTGGGAAGCACGGGGATCAGGCAGCAACGTGGGTGTCGTGGCCGCGGGTTTGTGGACAGAGGTGGAAGAAAAGCCTGACAAGTGGGCCCCGGTCCCACCTATCAGCAAAAGGATGAGTCGACAGCCGGCCTGCGCGGCTGGGCCGATGCGGGCCAAGGTAGGGCAGGCTGGCACAGCCGGGTCGATGGCGATGTAGGCCAAGCGATGCGCTTGGGGGGAGGCAGAGGATTGGGCCAAGGTGGCGGGCTAGCATGCGCCGCGGGGAAGAGTTGGGCCGGTGGCCCAACCGAGGAGGGGATTAGATTAGGTTTTTAGTTTGTTCTTTTCCTTTCCATAAATACTGAAATGCTCTTTGTATTATTTAAATTATTTCTTTAGCTCTGAAAAATCAGGGAAATTCCAGAGAGTGTTTTAGGGTATGGAGAAATTAGGAAAAATCCCTCGATGCACAAATTATTAAAGGAAAATTTATTTCTAAAATTTAATTTACTCGTTAAATGCTTTGCAATTTACTATAACTTCTAGAAATCATTTATTTAATGATTTTTAAACCCCGCAAAAAATCAGGGCGTGACACTTACAAAGCTCTAGCTCGTGCTCGGATGGGCACGGCGGCGCGACAAGGCTAAGAGGGACATGCGGCTACGGCGAGGAGGAAGGAGGAGAGGCAGCTGGGTTTTATAGGGGAGCGGCGGCACTAGAGGACGAGAGAGAGAGGCGGTGGCTCAAGGGACGATGTGGCGGCAATGGTGGTGGCGCGAAGCATAGGGTGGCGAGCAAAGCGCTACGGTGGCGTCCCGGGGCAGCAGGGGCACGTGGAGGGGCGGCGGAGGCAGTGCGACAGCGGGTGATGTCGGCACGGGGAGAGGCATGCACGCACACAGCGTTGATGCGGGGAATTTTCTTTGGGACGTTTGACCGAGCAATGTGGTGCTCGTGCCAGTTGGGGCAAAGGAGGGAGATGGCCGTGCGCACATGGGCATGCGTCGCGCGACTGCCAGGTGGGCCCAGGCTGGCAGCGGAATGGAGAGAAGCGGTAGGCGTGCGCGTGATGGCAGGCGGGCAGACGGCACGCGGCAAGCTGGGCCGTGGGCTGCGAGGCGCAGGTGCAACGGGGCGAGGAGGCCGAGCGGCTGCAGTGAACTGGGCTGCGCAGGATAGAGGAGGAAAGGAGGGGAGAGGCCGAGCGGCTAGGTCGTGGGAGCAGCGGAGCCGTGCGGGAGGAGAGAGCAAGGCCGAGTGATGGGCCGAGAAAGACAAGAAGGTGGCCTGTGGTGAACAGTGTTGTTTAGTATTTTCCAGAATGGGTTTTGATTTGAAGTTTGACTATTTGAAAGGACATTTAAACTCAAATTCCATCATTTGAGTTCACCAAATCTCAAGATTCGAAGCAGGGCTTCTGAGTTTGAACTTTGATAATAATTTTGTTTTTGAAAAATGGTTTGAATTTTTGGAATAACTTTTAAGAGGAAAAAGGAGGGTTTTGAAGGAATTTTGGGTTTGGCTTTTATTTTGGGATACTCAAGGAATTTTTGGATGGAAATTTGAATTTTGGAGATGAATAGAATAAAGGGGAATTTTAATGAGGGCTCCGGAGGGAAACTCGAATTACAAAATTCAAATTCGAGAATTTAAATTATGATCAGGACTTTGATTGGAAAATTTTGAGGTTTCAAGGAGGGATAATTTGAGATCTGAAGCACTTCAAAGATCCGGATTTTAAAAATTAGGGTTTTATAAAAATAGTTTTTTAATGGCCCGAAAAATCGGGGCATTATAATTCGACGTATTAATATATACACAATCACACACCAAAAGAATGTACACACATGACGAAATTTACATACAAGCATAATATATTCATTGTGTTACTATAGATGAGTATACACATAAAAGACGCTCGGGGTGCCAATTTGCATGCCATTCAATTTAGGCTTCCCTTCTCACTTGAACTGCAGCTTGCTTGCAAATGTCTGGCCGAACTTCCATCCCGGTGGCACGACGTTCGTGAATTCGAGCGTTTGGTCATCGGTGGTGGTGACCCTGAAGGAGAGTCCCTGGCCGGTGAAGTAGGCCAACGAGTGCCATTGTGCGCCCGCACATTGTTGGTGCCATCCGGAATGCCAGTCCGCGAGTTGGAGCCCATCAATCTGCATCGAACTTGATCGACCACGGCTACTGCCACATTGGTTACAGTCCAGCCTGGAAGTAGTCGTGCCCGTTAATGGTGAACGCACCCCCTTCTTCACACAGGACCTGTAGAAATCAGTAGAAATATTTTTGTTATGCAAGCAACGGGGATATGCTGTGTCCACATGTCCAAAACAATATGTATTTTTGTTGCTAAACAATTTCGCATTCAGCGAAACTACCTTAATCAGCGAATGAATTTGGCTTAAAAATAACAAACATGCAGAAAACTGTTTGAGAACTAAAGGAATGCATCATAAGCTTGTTTACACATACACATTCAATGCGTAGATAATAACCTAAGCATACTGGAGAAGTTAAACTTTGAGCGAAAGAAAGAACCTAGTGGTACTTTGGTAGATGACGGGATGAATGCCGGGGGGGGCGCTGTACAATGCCGATCTTCTCCCAGCGCCGGCTGGGCATGTGAAGTGCGGTCGTGGCGGGTTGCACCAGCCGCGTTGTCGCTGGCAGGTTCCAGTTGGGCGGGCAGAAGTTGGTGGCGGGTGAGGTGTGACGTGAGGCGGGCTTTGCACACGGGGGCTTCTTGCGGGCAGGCGATCTTGTAGCATGCGCACGACGCGCGCCGTCGTTGAACAACGCCGTGCTCAGCGCCGCGTTCCGCGTGCCGTACCCTGCGAGTACAGGTTGCCGTACCCGCACGCGCGCCATGGTGCCCGACGCGTCGGCGCCGCGTAGAACGTCGCGCGCCTTTTAACCATCAGTTGGCGCCGGCGCGGTGGACAGCAAGGACGCCGTCGTGGTCGCCGTGTTGGCGCGGCCATCAGTGCACACCACCGCGAGCATACACCGAGGCGAACACTCGAGCTGGAGCTATATCCGTCGTGATCAGTAGTGTGTAGTCCCTTGAAACTTGACGAGTTAATTTTCTGGAGCTCTGAAAGTAATATGGTGATGTGCTTGCGATGATTGTTTGATGATCTGATGATGATTAGAAGGGTATATATGAGCCTTCAAGTTCATTAATTGTGGTTGCATTGGGGCTAATAATCCGTATTCAATAATGAGTGTAGTGTAGTGACTCTGGGAGCCACAGGACGAAGCTAGCGCGGCGATGTGCATGTGCATGCATCGCCGGCCGCACGCAGCCGCAGCCGCACCATAACTTGCTGCCTAATCTGAAGAAATTATTTATTTGTGTTCGCCGCAGCCGTAAGGATATCAAACACATTTGGTTAGCGCAAAAATAACGCGAAACACACGCGTTTATGTTCTACGGCGGCGCTGAAGCGTCCTGCCGGCGCCATGCACGATGCAGCATCGGTGGCGCGTGCAGGTACGGTAACCCGTCGTGCTGTTCGACGAGGCAGGGCTGTGCGTCATCTATGAATCTTGCTAGTTTGGAATCGTCTTTTATTTTTTTTTATTCGGAGCTTTCATTAACCTCGAGCTCCAGGCAGGTCTGTGGAGACCAAGTTTGTAGATTATGAACCTACTTAAAAAAAATTAAATGTTTAACATATCCTTTAATCACCTAATGCAAAATTAGAAGTACTAACCGGTATGATTTGAGGCTACAGTGATACTTTCGATTTCTTCAGCAAAGTTCGATGTGGATGTAGAAGATGTGGATATAGAAGATAAAGCTCCTCGAACCACACCGGCATTCGTCACGGATGTAGGTGTAGTAGTGGTACAGGCGAGGTGACGTCTTCCCTCCGGTCACCACTTACACTTCCCTAGAACCGCCATACATCTTCTCTCTAGCGCCTTAAGGATCGGAGTAGAGATAGGGTTTTTGGGGAGAAGAACGTGTGAGAGGCGTCCCTTCTCACGGCCGTACTCCCCTTTTAAATCTAGTGCTGAGGGAAGTCGGGGGCGATCCAATTTAGAAAAGAATTGATGCTACCGATCAATGCGCATATGGAATGTGCGGAAAAGGGTGGAAATCACATGCCGTGATCACCTCCCGGTTTCCAAGCCAAGAGTTGAAATTTTTCAACATTCTCCCCCTAATCTTGAGGCTAATGAATTCTGTCAAACTAGAATAGTTCCCTAAAGTAACGCGTCAGAGTAGTAAATCATGCACTACCAAGACTCCGGTACTTATAGTTCACAATAGGACTTCAAAAAAAACTCAATCTAATTTTAATGAGAGTCAGTTGAGACTAATGCCCCTATATCCAGAATCACTAATTCCAGGGCATTCAGTTAGTCCCATGCCGGCTATATAATCTTTAAATAAGTTGGGAGGTAAGGCTTTAGTTAGCGGATCCGCAAGCATTGACTTAGTACTAATATGCTCAATATTAATGGTTTGATCCTGAATTCTATCTTTCACAACATGATACTTAATATCGATGTGTTTGGCAGCACCACTCAACTTGTTGTTACTCGAATAGAATACTGCGGCTTTACTATCATAGTATACTGTGAGTAGTATTTCAATGCTGTCAACCACTCTTAGTCTAGAGATGAAGTTTTTAAACCATACGGCCTGCTCTATAGCTTCATAACATGCCACAAATTCTACCTACATTGTCAACGATGCAGTCAGAGTTTGTTTGGAGCTTTTCCATGAGATTGTTCCTTCTACAAAGATGAAGACATATCCTGATGTTGAATTCTTAGTGTCTATGCACCGGCAAAATTAGTGTCTGAGTAGCCTAGGACTTCAAGCTTATTAGACTTTCTGTATGTGAACATATAATGTTTAGTGTCTTACAAATAACGTAGGACTTTCTTTACAGTCTTCCAACGGTCTAAACCTAGATTTGACTAAAATCTGTCAAACATCCCTGTAACAAATGCTAAGTTTGGATGCGTGCAGACTTGAGCATACATTAAACTTCCGACAGCTAAAGCATATGGTACCAATTTCATCTGATCTGATTCTAACTTATTTCTCGGGCTTTGGAATAGTTCAAATTTATCCCCTTTAACTATCGGAGCAGGTGTTGCAGAGCATTTACTCATATTATATCTTTCTAATACTCTGCTAATATAAGCTTTCTGAGACAATCCTAATACTCTGTTAGACCTGTCTCGGTGCATTTTAATGCCTAATAGGTAAGATGCCTCACCGAAATCTTTCATATCAAAATTGGATAATAAGAATCCCTTTGTCTTATTCAGCATATTACTGTTGCTGCTTGCTAATAGGATGTCATCCACATACACCCTTATCTTAGATAAAATATAATTTTCCACCTTATTCTCCTTAAATCCAAACTTCTTAATTATTTTATCGAATTTAAGATACCATTGTCTAAACGCTTGTTTAAGTCCATAGATGGATTTCTTAAGTCTACAAGCCAGATGTTCCTTTCCTTCCATAGCAAAACCCTTGGGTTGTGCCATGTATACGTTCTTATGCAAGTCACCGTTAAGGGATGCAGTTTTAACATCCATCTGATGGAGTTCCAAGTTAAAATAAGCAATAAGTGCCATGATAATTCTAAACGAGTTTTTCTTAGAGACAGGAGAAAATGTCTCATTATAATCTATTTATGAAAAACCCTGAGCTACAAGTCTTGACTTAAACATTTCGATGTTCCCTTTAAAGTCAAGCTTAGTCTTATAGACCTATTTATAGCCTACTGTTTTTGTTCCTTAGGGAATTTCTACTAAGTCCTAGACTCCATTATTACTCATGGATCTTAGTTCATCTTTCATAGTCTCAAGCCACTTGGATGAATGATCACTCATCACTTCTTTGAATGAGGTGGGATCATTTATTTTCCCAATATCTTCGCCTAAATAAACCTCATTGTAATTTGGGATAGCATATCTCCTATCTTGTTGTGACATTCTACGTAGTTCATTATTGATCACTGTTTGTTGAGAAGATTCATGTTAAACTTCTTCATTATGTTCTTCATTATGTGCCTCAGAAGTTTGTTGAGCATTTAAATAATTAGTGTTCTCAACATTAGGTGTGTCATCAAAATTCACATCTGTTGTTACTTCATTCTGAGTCACTATGCTTTGTTGCACAACGGCCTCAATTTGAGGTGTTGGTGCTATAATCTGAGGTACAATATGATTAATTTGGATATTATTCTCTTGGATATCCGGTATAATATTAGTCCAAATTTCCTCAAGATTGATCCCCTTTCTTGTGAGCTCCCCCAGACTTCATTATTTTCTAAGAATATTGTATGCCTAGTTTTCACAAATTTAGTCACGCGGTCTAGGCAATAGAATCGGTACCCATTAGACCTTTCTAGGTATCCAATAAAATCTCAACTCATGGTCTTAGAATCTAATTTCTTTTGTTGTGGGTTGAATATTTTGCCTCTGCAGCACAGCCCCACATACGTAAATATTTAAGTGTTAGCTTTTTCCCAGACCATAATTCATAAGGTGTTTTGGAAACCGATTTACTAAGGACTCTATTAAGTATGTGGGTAGCTGTTTTAAGTGCTTCCATCAATAAGTTCACACGTAGAATAGAATGACTGAGTATACTACATACTATATCCATAAGTGTACGGTTACGACGCTCGGCCACTCTATTCTGTTGTGGTTCTCCAGGCATAGAATATTGAGAAATTATTCCATGCTCCCAAAGATATTGTGCAAAGGGCCCAGGACTTTGTCCATAAGTAGTATGTCTCCCATAATATTCTCCTCCTCGATCTGATCTCACTACTTTTATCTTTACATTATACCGATTTTCTACTTCAGCTTTGAAGATTTTAAACTTATCGAGTGATTCAGATCTTTCCTTAATGGAAAAAATATATCCATAACGGGAGTAGTTATCCGTGAAGGTTATAAACGAGTCATAACCATCAATGGATGTAACAGAGAACGGTTCACATATATCAGTGTGAATTATTTCTAATGGACTCATTCTCCTAATAGCTCCTTTCTTAATTGTCTTAGTGAATTTACTCTTGATACAATCTAAGCAATGATCCGCATTCGAAAAATCTAAGGGATGAAGTATCTCTTCTTTAATGAGACTCTCCATTCTCCTCCCAGAAATGCGGCCTAAACGACAGTGCCACAATTTCGAAAATGTCTCATTTTCATTACAGGTATTTATAACATTCATTACTTTATCATCCAAAGAGAGTAAATAGAGCTTGTCTTGTCTTGATGGCAAGACCAATATCATTATTATTATACTTAATAATGCATTTGTTCTTAGCAAAATTACACTCATAACCAGTCTCAGTTAAAACCATTACAGAAATGAGATTCCTCTTAATAGAGGGAGCATATAAAACATCATAAAGTAAAAGACTAAAGCCGCTAGAAAGTTGAAGATGAAGTTCTCTAATGGCCCGGACTTCAATCTGAGCTCCATCAACCACTCTTAAGATTCTGTCCCTCTTTTAGGTCTCACGGTACGAAATCCCTGTAATGAATTAGCAACATGCATGGTGGCACCTAAGTCAACCCACCATGTATCATGGATAAAATCAACATAAAATGATTCATCAACATTAGAAACGAAATCAACAAAACTATTACCATGTTTAATAGGCCAAGCTTTGAAGCCTGGACAGTCCCTCTGTGCATGGCCCTACTCCTTGCAAAATTTGCACAGGAATGGTACAACTAGAGCTTGTGCCTTGCCCTTCTGGGCAGCCTGAGGGCCCTGATTTGCTTGAGTGGGAGCTGGATTGGGTTTCTTCTTCTTATTGTTGTTATTGTTCCTCTGTGAGTTGCTGCTCTCCCCTTTATAGAACTTCATTTCCCACCAGCACTGTTGAGAAGGCTTAACTGTTCTTGCCTCTTATGCTTTTCTGTCTTTTGGTGTTCCTCATCCTCAACAAAGTGAGAAATCAGCTCTGCTATGGTCCACTTATCTTTCTGAGTGTTGTAATTAATCTTGAATGGACCATAGTCAGGGGGCAGTGAACTCATAATGAAACGGACTAAGAAACCATCAAAAATGGCCATGTCTATGGACTTAAACTCATAGGCCATGGCAGACATCTCCATGATATGTTTTTTAATGCCACCTTTACCATTATTGTAGCTTGTCATTATTTGCATAATTATCGTACTAACATAAGTCTTAAGAGAACTCTTAAAGTTCTCATCAATATTAGCTAAGTACGTCCGTACATCACTGGAGTCCACAATAGCCCTAATAATATCAGGAGAAATGTTACATTTAATATAGTCCCAAACTTCTCGTTGGTTCCATTTAGCAAAAATTATTAATAAAATTTATCCCATAATTTTTTAGCAATTTTTCGAGCATAAAATATGAGTTATATGAGTACTTTAAAAGGAAAAAGTAAAGAAATAGCTAGAAATAAATAAAAAACAAAGCGGCCCAAAATGGAATCGGCCCGTTATTGTGCAGTTGGCGTGCGCGGGGCCCAAACCGCGCGGCCTGCCCTTGTGTTGATCGCTATGCGATCAAACAATGGCCCAAACAGCCCAAAACTGTGGATAACGGGCGGGGTTGATCTGAGGCGTCCAATTTGATGGACAGCCGGATTCAATCCCGCAACTTCAATCGTGATGGCCGCCTGATGCGTAATGGATGACCCAGATTTAATGGAAGACGGTAGCGATCTTATCACGTCCATTGAAACTTGAACGGACGGCTAAGAACGTTTCGCATTGGATTAAAAAACCTCGAATGCCAAAAACCCTAACCCTAATCCCGATTTCTCCTTTCTCCTCTCCGATTCGCTCGAGGAGATTAGCGCGGCGATGGCGGTGGCAACCCGGCGGAGCAGCGGCGAGGTGCTCGTGCGCGGCGATCCTGATGCCACGCACTACTCCGGCAAGCACCGACGGCGATAGCACGTAGCAAAGCCGCGGCCACGCCATCCGAACCCGAGGGCGACCCAGCGAGAGACCCGCAGCGGCACACGCAGGCGAGGCTGATGCCGGCGTGGCTCAACGGCAGCGAGAATCCAACCGGTAAGCACTAAACCCGATCTCATTTGTGGGGATTTAATTTTTGGGGATTTTTTGGTTTCGGGATTTGGGGATTTTTCTCAATTATGATTCTAAAATTTGGAGAAAATTGGGGATTTGAATACCCGCCGATTCTCCTCCTTCTAATTTGCTACCCAGGCCTAAAAAACAAATGAAATTTAAACTTGAACTTAAATTGCCGAAGTGTAAACCCTAATCCGAATAAAATCCGGTTAATTAGACTAAAAATTAGGGCTAAAATCATGAACCCAAAGCATATAATGGCTTCAGCCGGAATGATGGGATCAAGGGGCTAAACATGTGCTCTGATACCAAATGTAGATTATGCAATCTATTAAAAATTAAATGTTTAGCCTATCCTTTGATCACCTAATGCGGAATTAGGAGTATTGGCCGGCGTGATTTGAGGCCATAGTGATGCTTTCGATTTCTTCGGCGAAGTTCGGTGTGGATGAAGAGGATGAAGCTCCTCGAACCGCACCGGTGTTCGTCGTGGATGTAGGTATAGTAGTGGTATAGACGAGGTGACGTCGTCCATCCGGTCGCTACCTACACTGTCCTAGAATCGCCGTACGTCTTCCCTCTGGCGCCTTAAGGATGGAAGTAGATACAAACGTGAGAGAGGTATCCCTCCTCACAGCCATACTCCCCTTTTTAATCTAGCGCTACCAATTAATGTGCATATGGAAACAGCAACGTAATCGCTATGATCATGCGTGCGGAAAACAGGTGGAAATCGTATGCCGTGATCACCTCCTGGTTTCCAAGCCGAGAGTCAAAATTTCCCAACATTGTTCAGTTACAAAGCTTGGTGAGTGGCACCAGAACACGTAGTAAACCAATCTGCTACTTTGTTACGAGATCTATGACACACCGAAACCGAACAAAATCAAACCAATTACACATGATTTCACGAATTTGCTTGAAGTAACACCCCTCCGGGCAGCAGTCCCAATCAGTCGATGTGAGAGCTTGCTCAAGGTTTTGTAGCGTCCGTTTTCAGAACACGAGACATACCCAGCAACGCAGCTCGTTCCAAATCCCGTACCGTGGCTAGTGCTTCAACTTGCAGCAGGAAAATCAGAACGCGTGCAGTAGACCGTATCCACCGTTCAAAAGCATCTAACCGCTCACATTTCTTCCCTAATATCTTCTTCCTCTCCATCTAACGGCGCAGGAAGCTTGTGGAATGGCTAAGGAGAAGCCGGGGATAGTAACCTTTGGTCAAAGCATCTCCGGTCAAGTAGAAGCACTGTGCAAACGACACAGATACCTGCTTTCGAGCCTTTTCGCGATGTCCACAAGGACTTTCCATCTCCGCCACTCTCGGCGCTCAACATCAAAGGCCAAGGGAGCCTCCATGGTGTGCCAGCGGAGGCTCAACAGTCACACCCGGTCAGCTCGCTTCGCTTCGAAATCCATTAATTTTTTAATCCGAAGACCAGTGACGCTGTGCTAGGCTTCTGGCTCCGAGACAGAGGTCTATCTTCGCAATTAGTAATCGTGCATTTAGAATCCACCTCATATAATATGTAATAAATAAATCATTAAAATTTAAAGAGCTAATCACACAGCCTAACCCGAAACATCGGAGCATTGCTCTCCAGAACAAAACATTAATTCTTAGAAGCAAAAGATGCATGTTAAAGTTCAGTTTATGAAATTGAAACAATAAGTGTAGGTGGGTTTAGACCATCCAAAATTCTTAGAAGCAAGCAAATGGGCAAATCTGTGACAAAAAGGAAATTTAGTATGCACATTAACATAATACATGTGGGCAAATCTATGAAAAAAGAAAATTTAATGTGCACATTAACATTATACATGTGGAAAGCTTTGAAAAAAAATAGGATTGAATTAATAATCCAATTTCAGTGGTATGTAAAATCATAAAATAATGAGAACTACTATAGATCACACTACGTGCTGTCTAAGCTACCTAGCGTGCCTCACAAACCCCAACCCTCACTCCCGACGCACTCCCAACCCTCAGCCCATGTCCTCCCACATATACGGCAGTAATTATTTTACCATAGTAACACAAGAGTATGTAAACCCATCGGTAAACCGTCATACACTGATACCACCGTTTCCAACCATTCATCTCTTCCTCACTCTGTTTTTCCAGATCTAGAGCAACCTCAACCAAGGAGGTTCCCGGCGATGGGAGAAAGCAACCACCGGCTCTCCAACACATCTGTGCCGCCTTGACCGCCCTTCACCGCGCGCTCGACCCCCTTCACCCCGCGCTTGACGGCGAGGGCCCAGCGGCGGCAACCAGTCAGCGATGGCCAGCACCGATCGGTGTGGCCTGTGGCAAGAGTGGTCGACCGCGCCTCCGCCCATTCCGCGCTGGCACTCCTCCCCCCATTCGCCTTGGACCAGTGCCGCCATGACGAGTCTTCCACGGCGGAGATCGGTGGAGCACCGCGCTCATCGCCGTCAGGGCCTGATCAACGACGGCCCAGACGGCAGCCCATGCTATGCCGTGAGGAGAGGAGACGCGCCCTCATTGACCCAAATCCGCCAGCCCGTTGTGTTCCTATGCCGGCCCTCTACTCCACCGCCACCGGGTCCTCCAAGACCGCCGGCGTCATACTTCCCCACCGCCGTCCCAAGCCATTCTGCTCCCCCTCTTCCTCTTCGAGAGCCGCCAGCGTCTTGATCTGACTCCCACCTCTGTGCCGACCACTCCATGCTCCACTTCACCGGCGAGGCCTCTGTGTCCGCTTCGACCAGTCTACAACCGTGGGGACACAAATCCGTCCAAATCCATGTCGCGGGTGCAGCTCAGGACACGTAAGGCTTGATTCTCCTAGTAGCTCCTTCCTGTTGAACATTCTTCGATGTGGTGGTGTCGGTCCTCATTGCTGGTGGAGAAATTTCGTATGATTGCATTGTACAGGGAGATTATTAATGAGTAATTTTTTATCCACTGGCTGTGATGCTTATGTAAATATTTTATTCATGGTGTTCGGTCGCCGTCAGGAACATAGACATTGATATATTTTTCCTCGTGTGTAACTTTTTTTTTGTCGGTGCAGTGTATGAGTAATTTTTTATTCATACGTCAATCTATGATTTTCATGGCAATATTGGGCGTGATCAGCTGCTTCGTACTCGCTGCAGCAACTAGTTATAAGGTGGCTGTGAGACAGCGCTGTACAAGGCAGCCGAACAGGCCCATTATGAAGTGAATGGAGTATAAAATTTACTTCGTCCGAGCAACTCAAAACATTACACAAATACACTTTCGTAAAAATGTTACTGACCATAATAGCATTTTTATCCAAAACTATGATCATACATATCGATGTTTTACACCGGCAATATGAATATAGGGCTACTCGTTGGATCGAAACTCGGTGGACTACAAAGAAACACGAAAGGTTTATACTGGTTTAAGCTCTCGATGTGACGTAATACTTTACATCTAGTTGTGATATATTCCTTTGAGAAAATATGATTCTGATGAATCTATGTGTCTTGGTCTTGCCCTGAGGGGGAGCCCTGCCTCCCCTTATATACTGGGGGACAGGGTTATAAAGTAGGAGTCCCAGCCAGACTACGGCCAAGGGATCTCCCCTTAGAGATATATCTTGCCCGACTAGGATTGAATATTCCTTATCGTACAAGACAAAGTCTGTTAAGTTCTATCATATCTTTAATTACAATGCTAGACCTATCCTCTGTCCGAGTGACCCATATGCCTGTCTTGAGGTACCCGGGGCCCATGGCCTCCACAGCAGCCCCTGAGAACTTCATAGTTGAGTTATAGCTGATGCTGAGTGCTCATCCTCCACGGTGAAGTTTTTCCAAGTACATTGCTCCCGAGTACTCTTTGTCCGAGTGCTCCTTCTTCCCGAGTCATGTTTCATATAGCTGGCAGCGAGGCTATGAAAGGCTCCATGTAGATGTATGAATAGTGTGCACCGAATAGGTGTACTTATTAGGTGTAGCCCTCGACTTTGTACTTAATTTTGAAACAATTAAACATAAAGTCAAAGTCTTTAACCTTGTAGTCTTTCCCGAGTATTGTACTACTGGTATATGGAACTCTTCGGCATCATGTCAGCCGGAATAATTTTTTACAGTCTTCCCCGAGTAGTATGTCACTCGAAAATCAGACTCTTCAGCTTCATGTCAGTTGGAAAAATGTTTATAGTCTTTCTCGAGTAGTGTATTATCCGAAAGTAAGACTCTTCAGCGTCATGTCGGCTGGGAAGATATTTGCTCATGGCAAATGTTGGCTAAGCATGTAAGCCGAGTATCACTTTATGAATTTCAATCCAATATGTGGTCAGATGTACTTGAGAAATACCTGCATCCCCAATTTTAATAAAGACCAGCTTGTGACCCTTGTAAAGATATATTCTCAATACCTGGTGGATAATACAGATAGCCAAATACATATGTTCAGCAATTAGGCCTTCATGAAGCAAATCTGATTACCCAATCGGTTCCTGTTGGTAGCACCAGCACTATGATTTTAACACAGCCAGTGAGTGGCCCAGATTAAGCGTGCTACTGTAGAAACTCATATCTTGTGACCTGCTACTGAATAAACCGGTCTAAACCGACCTACCCAGCGCAACCCTATAAAAATAGCATCCCTCGCATGTCAAGATGAGTACTCCAGCGTTGGTAACCTCAATCAGCTAGAAGAATTCTTGTCCGCGAGCCTTTCCGACTTACGTTCTGGATGCAGTATGGTCACCACAGACGCCTGAGTAGGTATATTATAGCATCTGCTTGCCCTCCTCAAGAGTGACATAGTGCATGAGAACTTCGGATATACTTCGACGATATAGGTCTTCTCTGACTATGATAAGGGTTTTGCTCCGTCGCTTGATTTGCTCGGCTTCGTTGTAATCGAAGGATTGGGGTCTTCCAGTCTTGAATAATAATGATCACATCCGTAGATTCTGGGTTTAATGCTGCTCCCGACTAAAAGCTCCAGTAGTGGCTTGTTGCCATGTTTTTGCCAGATAGGTACCCAAACGCTGCGATAGCATAGGATTCGGCTGGCGACCCTCTTGGGGCTTACCTAACTTGACAAAATTGTAGCCGAATAAGGTACCCGAACCTCGCATTAGCATAGGATTCGGCTAGCGACCCTCATGGGGGCATACCTTATCCAACAGAGTGGTACCCGAGCTCTGACTGGTGCCGGAGGTCGGTTATTAACCGAATAAAGTACCCGAACCTCGCATTAGCGTAGAATTCGGCTGGCAGCCCTCATAGGGCGTACTTTACCCAACAAAGTTGTGACCAAATAAGATACCCGAATCTAGCATTAGCGTAGGATTCGACTGGGGGCCCTCATGGGGCGTACCTCACCCAGCCAAGTGGTATCCGAGCCCCAACTAGTGCTGGAGGTCGGTTACTAACCCACATATGGAGCGTAGCCAGGGAAGATGACGTCCCGACTGGCACAAGTACTCGATCAGTAGCTCTCATGGAGCATTCCGAGTGATTTTTGAAGCGTCGCACTCCAAGTGTATCTTGGCAGACTAGTCCAGCCCTCGAGCATAGGAGATAGGCTCGTAGCCCTGAGTTCTTGTTACGCGTATCCAGAACTGGCCCTGCATTATAAACATATCGGATGAGTAGCATCTGATGATGAAAACATTCACCCGAAGAAAATTTATGTATTTTACAATATATGTAAATACATGTTCTTCCTCTTTTTGATATTAATTTTCCTGAGTAGTTGACCCCTTACGTTTAAGCACTCTACCCGACTAGTCATAGCCCCCTAGCGTCAGGAGTTGGCTCATGGCTCTTTCTCAGACACGCGTTTTGGGTGACTTGAGTTCGTCTTTCATGGAGTAAAGTTTTACGGATCGAAATTTATGCTACTCGAGTACTTTTGCAATCATTTAAGAGCAAAAACAGAAAAAAGTGCAGCTTGTACACCTATTAGGTGTAAGCGGCTGTGGCACTGGCGAGGCCAAGTGAGAGTATTTATCAGAAAGCGACTTAGCTGTTCGGTATTTGGGAGTGGGGATGCCATCCTTGCATTTGAGCTTTTGAGCCCCCGAGTATGTTACTTGTTGTTCTGATAATCTTCAGTTGTTGAAAGTCGAAGACGCTTGTGACCGACTGCCACAATGAAGTCGTCCAACTTGCATTTGTGGTTCCCAACCTTATTAGGGGCCGCATCATCGGTGTCCTTCCGCTCCTTCTATCAGTGTGCCTTCTTGTCATCAAGGGCCTCAGCAACAGCGTCGGCCGAGTCAGCGTACTTATTTGCCATGTTGAATAGAGCCTTGACAGAGTTGGGAGGCTTTTGAGTGAATTTGGCGATGAACGAGGTGTTTTTGACTCCTTTTCGAAAGGCTGCGATGACCGACCTCTTGAATTCTTCTTTTCAGAGAACCTCTTGATGAAATCACGAAGAGATTCGTTCTTCTTTTGATGCAACTGATACAGATCGTGCTTGGAAGATGGCCTCTATACGTCCCCTGGAAGTTGGCGATGAAGCTTTTCCGAAGTTCTCCCCAGGAGCCAATTGATCTCTTAGAAAGTCCTGTTAGCCATGTCCTCGCCGAGTTAGCTAGAGCGACTGGGAGGTAGTTAGCCATGGCCTTGTGATCTCCTCCAGTTGCTCAGATTGCCAGAGTGTAGATCGTGAGCCAGGACTCAAAATCGGTCCTCCCGTCGTATTTTTCAATTCCAGTCGGCTTGAAACCTGATGGCCAGTTGACTTGTTGCAGCTTGTGGGTGAAGGCCGTACTCCTTCATTTCATGAGGACTCTGACTCGACTACGGCGGTGAAACGCTCGTGGTGGAGGCCGAAGTGCTCGTTCTTGTCTTCCAGTCGGCGTTGCTTGTCTTCCTCTCGTTCGCGGCGCCGAGCATTGATGTCCTGTCGAAGATCACGCCGTAGTCCGCCTCGGAGATCC
Organism: Oryza meyeriana var. granulata; assembly: GCA_003991445.1. Classification (NCBI taxonomy): domain Eukaryota; kingdom Viridiplantae; phylum Streptophyta; class Magnoliopsida; order Poales; family Poaceae; genus Oryza; species Oryza meyeriana. Next base: position 95,081 of record RYFJ01001393.1, read on the forward strand.
TGGTTGTCCCGACGGTCGCTTTGACACAGCCGTTTGTTGTTGGGGTTGCCGAGTGACATTTGGCGTGACTCCGTGTACAGCTGACTAGAGCCGGCCGCTCGACGTCGTGTTGGGGCCGATGAGACTGCCATTGGGGAAGCCTACCGGTTGGTCGGTATGAAGGTATCGCCCGACTATTGGTGCTGCTGACATGCAGCAGCAGCGATCATGGCTTTTATCCTTGCTATAGTCAGGGTGGCCAAATGATCAGACTTAAACTGGAGCGTGTCCAGCAGAGTTACGGCGGCCACGACGTTCTGTTGAGGCGTGATGAAGACGTCGTAGTCGCCGACTCGAGTTTGGAGGATCTGTTGCTGAGCGGTTCGCCTAGCCCTACGTAGCTCATCGTTATGAATGTCGCGATCGGCCTCCTGTTGTTGTTGTCGCAGTCGGCGGGCCTCCTCATCTTGCTGCTCACGTAGTCGGCGCGCCTCTTGAGAGGGAGTGTTGCCCTTGGACGCCATGAAGACTTTGCGGGGCAGGAAAAGGCTTGCCAAACTGCTGTGTCCGAACTGCTGTTCAGACTGCTATACTGACTTAGAGTCGGAATCGGAGTAATTGATCGGTGTGATCAACGACCCGACTTCTAGATCAATTCGGGCGGCTTGGGCCGTGTCGAATTGAACCTAGGGATCGGTACCGCCGTCGGATGTAGATTATAGATGTCCGTGACGTTGCCGAGTCTGCATACGGGAGATTGAACGATCTCCCCCCTTCCTAGCAATTCGGTCCGGCTTGAGGCCGAGTCCAAGTCGAACACAGAAGGGGAGAGTTTGTCCCGAGACCGGGTAAGTGGAAGATGCCGCAGCAGTCGATGATGGTCACTGCAACATCGTGTGGGCCGACTGGCGGCGGGAGTTGGTGATTTCTGGCAGATCGGATGAGTCCAAGTCAGCCAGGGGTGAGTTTGCCGCACTTGTCGGCGACGAAGTCGAGGCTTTCCGAACGTTATCGGTTCTGAGGGAGAAGCTGGTGCCTCCGGTTGTCGATCATCGAGCTTGTTTGAGATTGATCTCGGCGAAACCCCTACTTTGACGTGCAATGTCGATGTTTAAAAAGATATGAATATAAGGATACTCGTCGGATCGAAACTCGTAAACTGCAAAGGAACCGACGGAGGTTTATACTTGTCGGGAAGTGGGACAGGGGGGTCCACATGCCCTGGGGACGCGTGGGTCTTTTCGGCCACGGCAGATCCCGGGGCACCTTCCACGGCCTGGCTCTGTCCCCGGGGGGCACGCTCCATCGGCCCTGGCTCGTGCCGGGCGCTACCGCCTTTCGGTCGCGACGGGGCCCCAGGTCGTGCCGGGGCGACCTCCATCGTCCCGGGCTCGTCCGGGGCGCTATCGCCATCGCCCCGGGCACGCCGCCGGGGCGTCGTATATATCAGCTCGGCCCCGGGCCTCTTTGGCTCGGGCCGAGCTTGCTCCGGCACTATTGACTTCCGCCTGCCCGGGGCCACATGTCGGTCCCCGCAGGCTCTGACCAGTTCTCGCCTCTACAGCATTAATGACGAGGCGAAACGGGGCACGTGCCCTGTCGTCCGCTCCGCACGCGTGAGTGCCTCAGGACGGCCCCACGGACACCCGACTGCTGTAGAACTTTTGACTTCTGAGACAGGAGTGTGCGCTGAAGATCAAGAAGATCAGACTCTTGACTTCGACAGTGCGGACGCTGCGACAAGACTACGACAAGATAAATCATACCTGCTCTCTTACGTGTATTCGGGCAATGTGACTCCCTGATTCTATAAAGGAGGATCATGCCACGTTTAGAACAGACTCTCTCAGACTCTGTCAGACTCTCTCCAGTCTATCTGTTCCTGAGCTTTACTTCATAGATACTATTCTTTCTCTCCGGCTCGCGCCTGCGAGCTAGGCTCACCCTGTAGCAACGATCACATCCACACACACAGGACGTAGGGTATTACGCTTCGAGCGGCCCGAACCTGTATAAAATCCTCTTGCCTCTCTGTGCGCCTCTCTTCTACGTCTTCTTCGGGTATCCTTCTTCTACACCCTGACGCCGGCTTCGCCTGAGAACTCTCCCCTGGCCGAATCTCAAAGGGGGTCTCCAGACCTCTCGCCGTCGAGGTTTCATCCTCCGACACTGGCGCGCCAGGTAGGGGGAGTTTCCTTTTCAGGGTGGTACGCGGCAGCACCAGGCGCGGCTCCATGGCGACCGGCCATCATCATCAGCAGGATTCCGACGACGAATCGGCGGCTTCACCCGCCGGACAATGCTAGGCCCTCTGGCTAGCTCGCATTCCCCCACGTTTCTGGGGGCGCGCGGTGTGCGCTGCATCGGGCGACTTCACCAGTGGCGGCCTGGCGAGCGGCCTCGGCACCTCCTGCGCTGAGGGAGCCGGTAAGTGCCCGGCTGGGTCCGCCACGGCCTCATTCGTGAGGCGCAAACAGCGCGCCACATCAAGACATCCAGCGGCGACGCAGAGGAAGCCTCCTGGCGCGAAGGCTCTCCTGCGCCACGCCCTCGGCTTCCACCGGGGCACGGCGGCGGGAAAGGCCGGTGGCTCGGATGAAGTCGCCGACTTCTCGTAGGTACGGCCCATCGCTGATTACCGCAGCAATCATGCAGGAGCGGCGAGTCCTCGCGTTCCGCCTCGGCGGGACAGGAGGAAGCACCAGAAAGCCAAGGCGGGGCCGCTGAGAGCTCCGCCTGGCCGCTCGCCAGCCCCGGCGACACGCCACGAGGACGACGAGCGGCGGCCGGTAAGGGCAAAGGGCCGCACGTGCGCGCCGCGCCGGAAATGGCGGGGGATGGTGGCGCCTTCCACAGACGGACCGGCACGACCTGAGGAGTGCCCGCGCCGTCGAAACGCTTGGCCAAACGCCTCGAGGAGACGGCAGTAGGCCGAGCCCGGTCGAAGCCTTGGCTCCCGGAGGCGCATATTAAGCCCCTGTCGAAGCCCTTGGATCCCGGGTGCGTACTAGCGGGCCGGGTCGGTAGCCTGGTACCCGGGAAGCGTCGACTATACGGTTCTAGTTCTTTGGTCGGCTTTTGGTTTTATGAAAATCTCTCCTCCTTATTAGAAGAAATCTTCCATGCTTTTCCCTTGTCCCAGGGTACGGCTGCCCGGGACTCCATCGGACGCGTTGGGCGAGTCCGGGCGATTTTTCGACCGACAGAGTCCGGGGCTCCGGTCCCGGACACACATAGGGTAGGCTGCCCGGACCATCGGACCGATGGCAAGTTCGGGCGGTTTGTTTCGTCCCGACTCAGCCGGGGCCTCGGGTCCCGGTGCGATAGCGGACCACGCCGCCATGTCGAGCGAGGTCGGGCAGGCCGCTCCCGGTTGAGGATCTTCTCCCGGTGTCAAGAGCTGCACCCTCGCAGGGAAGCGAGCCCGAGCACGGCCCCTGACAGGCCAGAAGCCAGAGAGCATCCTCGCTGCCCTCGGTAGCGGGGCTCGTGCCCGCTCTCGCGCCAGGCCTCAGGTCATGACACGCGAGTTGACGGTTGGCACGTACATCATATTCCGGCAGGCAGCAACATCGTGGCGCGCGTCGCAGAGCGCTCCTCGGCAACGTACGGCCTGGGACTTACCCCGGCACGACTCTGAGGAGCCCCCGGGGCGGCATCGCCAAGGCGAGTGCGCGCCTAGGAGGTGGCGTCCGAATGCCTCACAGGACGCTAGTACCCGACCTGCGTCGCCTCGGCAAGGGCGGGCCCCCCCCAGGTCAGGGAAGTCAGTCCCGATATGGTCCATGTCCTTGCCCGGCCTTGTGCCGGGCACATGATTGACAATACATATCAATCTTATTCCAGTCCGGGGCCTGGGTCGCGGGCACATATTTGAGCGACGGGCGGCGTTCCCAGGATCTGTGCCCGGGCCCGGACATCCAGTCGGTGCCGAACCAGGCGGCGTGCCAAGGCGAGTGCAAGCCTAGGAACGCGACACCGTAGTAGGGCGCGGAGCCCGACAGCACGCCCCGGCGAGAATGCATTCGGAAGGCCGTCTCACATTCCAATATTTCAAGCCCGGGCCCCCGGAACCGGCTTATATCAAAACGTATTTCAGTCCGGGGCCCCGGGTCCCGGACACATACCTTTAGCGCTGGCCGGGGCCCCGGTCCCGAGCAGCCTTTCCTCAGCCCCGAGGCTCGCGAGGGAAGCTCGAGTCCGACTCCATCCACAGCACAACAAGTATCTCCACAAATCCGTCTGTATAAACATCCTGTACAGTTGGAGTGAACCGGGCCAGGCCGGACTTCTCCGGATACTCAGCGCTAGCCTGGCCCAAGTTGTATATACACTTTACATAAGCAATGATTTTAAATATCCTTCCCGGTTCTCGTTCTTTCGTCGTTTTCCATGTGTTGCGTATCGTAGCATGGGGTGGACAGGGGAACGAACCAGATGCTCTCACAGTTACTATGCGTAGAGTACACTTTCCCCGGCGGTCCGGGGACGATTCATACCACACAAGCTGGCGCCCGGGGAGACTGTAACGCCCAGAAATTCGCACGAAATTCTGAACATTAATGTGTAAATAAATCCCTGCCCAGGAAGCCAGGGTACACAAACAAGTTGCCATACAGAGTGTCTTACAAACAGAGTAACTGTAAATTACATAAGTGCAGCGGAAAAAAAAAAAAGGTAAAACGGAGTCTATAAACATCTGGCCAAATGCAGCCGATTCATTCACAGGCAATTGACGGCGGAGCAGCCTATTCTCAGGATGATCTTCAAACTGAGCGTCTCCAACACTGGGGGAAAATTGGAGCAAGGTTGAGTACCACCCACAACAGTACAAATCAACAATAGACCCACAAAAAAGTGCTATGACGGGTACAGGATAAAAGATGGGATAGGGTTTATTTTGCGGAAAAGCAGTTGCAAAAGGGAGTAGTTGCAAACATTGAAAAGTTGATTGGTAAGAGTTAGCGACAATGGCGGTTCGATTTTTGGATATTTTGAAGCGCGCGTCACCACTGATTAACGTTACACACGTTAACAGGCCCACATTCCAATGATTGACGCTAAACCACGTCAACCAGTCTCCACTGATGAACGCTACACCACGTTCACCAGACACTCCCGGGTACCGTTACACACGTTACCCGGACTCCAGATTAACGCTAACCACGTTAACCAGTCACCCACCGGTACAACGTATACACACGCTGACAGCTTTTCCCGACACGCTAAACACGTTGACAGGCGCGTGATGGAAGTTACACACGACCACCAGGCGAAACTTGATGAGAGTTTAAATCCACCTCACCAGTCTCCACGACTAGCGTTATCAACCACGCTAACCAGTCACCGGGCAGCTCAACCAGCGACCGGACACACGCTTCCACAAACACCAGTTTGATAAAACCAGATTAATTATCTAGGGTGAGACTAATCACGGTGAGTCTTGGCCAATGTGCCCATTACCGCGGGCGCGGCTATCGAATATGTTTTACTCTGATCAGCAGGTGTACAACTGTACCACAAGACAGCCCCACAACACGTTCCCGTGTGGCCAGTACATCACCACGATGGTCCCGTGCGAGGCTGTGACAGGACGTTCACGGCAACCATCCTAACTCCAACCACGCTGAGGTTGCACATGCCGACAGGGGCGCCATATGGCAGGCTACCCTTGCGCACGGTGATCCGCAGCCGATCAACCTACCGCGGGCCGACCCAATCCTCAACGCCACCTCTTCAATCGGATGCTAGGCAGAGGGAGAAGAAACGCTTCAAGCCAGCGTTGCCACGCTGGTTGTGGAAGTAGGGAGTTGCCCCAAGTGGTTTCCGCGAACGGTTTAATTGCATGGGTGTGACAAGCAAACATACACCGAAGCCCCGATTTCAGGTCAAAATTTTAGGAATTTAACAAAACTAATGGTTAATTTTTTTCGACATTGGTCGAATCATAAAAAAAAACATTATTTAATACAGTGAGCTATGTGTAAGGCATGGTAGCATCTAGGGATCATAATCCTACTCAATATTCCGGGTTGATAGGGTATTAGTTTATACTAGGCTCGAAACTAACATTGTATAGGCAATACCAATCCACATGAATTATTGAATATGCGTTTATCTTGCGTAACAGCATTTATTGAATGAGGTAGAATTGATCAATAGTAAGTGGTGACTTGCTGCTTGCTAAAGGTTTCGGCTAGATTCAGAAATAGGCAGGAGGAATTCGGAGTCGGATTCTCTCAAAACAGGATAAACATTAAAAACGTAATGGGTCAAAATGGGCTAAATAATTTTTAATGGATTCTTGGCATTTTTCTGGATTTTGAATTTGAATGATTAATCAGAGTTCGCATGAAAAGTTTTGATTTATTGAAGTTTTCTGTATTTCAGAGTGAATATAATTAACAGTGATTTAATGGCATTACCGTTAATGAGTACTAGCTGGGAAGCCGGCGGACGGCGGGCTACCAGTGGGTGCAGAGGAGGGCCGGCGGACCAGTTCACGCGGCCGAGAGCGGGCGCCAGCGGGCGAGCGGGGGGCCCGATTGCACGGCAGTCGGACGGCGGGGAGCGGCGGGGCGGTCCGAGCGGGCAGGGGGGGCGCCGCGACGCATGGTGAGACGGCGACCCGCGGGCGACGACTAGGAGGGGCGGAAATGAGGGAAAGGGAGGGGGTTTCAGGGGCTCGGCGGAGCCGACGGGCGAGATGACAGTGGCACGAAAAGGGCGGCGGCGGTCGGGCACGTCGGCCGACGGAGCTCGACGGGGGGAACGGGCGGAGGGCTGCGAGGTGTCTGGAGGTGAGGAAGGACAGGAGAGAGTTAAGAGTGGAGAATTGGAGACAAGAGGGGCAGGAACATCGGCGGAAAGGAGGCGAAGGCGATACTACGTGCTGCGGGGAGGCGGTCCGGCGGCTTCGGTTCAAGGAGGGCGAGATGGCGGCGGGCGCGGGGAGGTGGGGGGTGGGAGTGGCTGGCGGGTCCGGAACGGGGAGCGGTGGACGGAGGCAGCGAAAAAGGTGAGCTCGGATGCGCGGTGGCGCGGGGTTCTGGGCACTGGACAGCTGGCGTGTTGGGGAATAGATGGAGGAAGGGTGGGATGTTTATAACGTCGGCGGGAGAGAATTGAGGCGAACGGCTCAATCGTGCAGGAGAGTGGAGGCGGCGTGGGCATCGTGCGCGTGGTTAGGGAGAGAGGGGGACGTGGACGCGGAGAAATAGGGGGGTGGGGCGGACCTGGTCGCGAGTTTGAAAGAGTGGAGTGCGGAGGTGAGGAGGAGGCAGCGGATCGGACTGCGGGAGTTTCCCCTCGAGTTTTGGAGAGGAGGAGAACGATGATGTGAAGGCGGACGCGTGGTCAGGGGAGGAGCGTTGGAGTGGGGAGACGAGAGAGCGGGGGCGCGGCAGGGAGAAGGGAGGGCGACAGGGCGGGGGCGGGCGCGCAAGATAGAGCCGAGACAGAGCAACAGTGATCATGTGCGAGGGCAGCGGCCGCGGGCCCATGCGAAGACAGTCCCACCAGAAGCCGGGACGCCAGAAGCGCGCAGGGCACTCCGGAAGAGCCGCCCGAACGGACTGGCACTACAGCAGGAAGACAAAAGGGGAGGGCGCAGAGCAAGGCAGCGCGGACGAGCTGGGCAGAGAGACCAGAAAACAACGATACCGGACACAGGCCCATGGGAGCGATAAGCAAGCCGGCAGGCGACTGGGGCACGGCGTAGGAAACTTGCGGGCTCACATGACGCAACCGCCCCGGACCGCCAGACAACGTTGCAGAGGAGCAGGCAGCGAGGGCTTGAGGCGCGGCGGACAGGACGGCCAGCGCGACTCTGCAAAGGAAACAGAACAGCTGCCCCCGAGGAGAAACCAAGCAGGAACAAGAAGAAAATGAAGGAGCTTAGACGACGAGAAGTGTCAAAGTTACGAAAGTAAGCGTATTTATTAATTAAAACAATAGTTTCGAGCACCCGGTCTAACATTCCACGCTAAAATCCATGTTAAGTATTTTGGCCAGAGCGAATTAACAAAAACCAGAAAATATTCTCGGACCACCGAGGGCCCCGACATACCAAAATTAAATGTAGATATCATGTGCATTTTACAACTCCTCCATTATGTATCTCTAGACCATTTTATAGATAAATCCGTTTCTTGTTATTTTTCTCCCGTGCGGAGTTCTGTGTGCGGACTTCCAGAATACAAGAATTAAGATCGGAAGAAAACGCGATGTGACAGAAAAAACCGTAACACGCACAGGACGGGATTAACCAACAGAAAATCTCGTCCACCGAGAAATATCGGAAAAAAAAGGCGAACCAAAGTGCGGCCATGACGCTGGAGCGAAGAAAAGGTAGGAATAGAGGTACGAGAACAATCAGTTCGTTCTTCTCTTCCAGTATCATTACTTAGCCCTAACTCAATGGACTCCACTGTACCTTGCAGAATCTATTACCGTCCTGGTGTTTTCTTTCACTGATCCCAGGATCCGTATGGCTCTCTCCATAGGTAGAG